>JAKSZP010017546.1:0-72117 GCA_022478985.1 Massospora cicadina
CATGTGATTCCCATACTTAACGAATTAATGTGAATCCGCGGTGTTGTATCCATCCCCTATTATCCAGAAATGAACAGAAATGGTGGAAAGAGTAAATGAAACTCTAGCCTCAACCTTATGAAAATTGGTCACAGGGAAAACTTCCGCGTGGGGAGCATATCTGAGTTCAGTCACTTTCACTTATAATATCAGTTACCATTTGGCGACTGAGAAAATGCCATTTAAACTGATATACGGGCAGAAAGTCGCATTGCCGCCAATATTATATTCATCAGTAGAGCCATCTTCAGGGATAAGTGCCAAACAAAATCTTTCCCAACTGGCTGATACCCTGATTGAATTACAATCTTGGGCATTTGATACAACATTGAGTAAAAGAATCAATGCAAAGAAAATGGATGACCAGAATCAACTTCCATTGAAAGAATACCATGTGAGCAATAGGGTAGCCTATTGAAATACCAATTTGTAAAAATTTACTCCATTGGGTTGATTATCGGAGGACAACCCTAGTAATCTTTTTACTGCACAGGTTTGGTTTCCTCATGCACCTCGTGTTGTAAGAATATATATAATCTGATAATAGTATTATGACTATTATCCATAGTTGAGTTAGAATTATTTTCAGTCCCAACGCTTTGGCCAGTATTTCTGATTAATACTGATATTGTACTCTTAGGTATTCATTCCCTGTAATCCTGTCCACTCAATCTTCATTAAGATCCTCTGATGACAGTCTCCTTCAGCCCAACACACAGTCAGCAGCAATCCCTTAGCTGTGGTTCCCTTCATCTATAGATCCCCACTTGGATCTCTACTCTTCTCTGAGAGTCTACCAATTATTTCCTTCTGCAATATTATCCTTGAAATGGAATCTTCACGCTAGATGCTGATAGACTAACTATTACCAAATATACAGTAAAACTAATAATGTTCTTTATTAATGTTTATTCATCTGTATGTCTGTTTTTTATTATAGTGAATTCTAGGGAATTTATAGGGGATTCAGCTGTCTAACCCTCAGTTGACACCTCTTTGATGAAATGGTAGCCATTGCCATTGAATTACCCTTCCTCATCTCAGCAGCAATGGTCTTCCCCATCCTGACTAGGATTCTGACGTTGGACATCCTTAAGACCTCAAATGGAAAGAGTCAGAAATGTATTTCTAACATTTTCCTCTCGATCCAAGTGAATCAACCATAATTGGCTAGTGACCTGCTTAGATAATGGGACTTTTTACCCATTATGGCAGGTCACTTCACTAACCAATCGATTTGCTAGTTGCAGGCGGCATCACTCGCCTCACAACTCATTAAACATTCCCAATCATTCGGTGATGAAATCTGACCAATCCCAATTGGTACACCTGATAGTTAATTACTATCAGATGCCCTTATTTCATCGGCCGCTCCACCTGATGAGATATTAGGTATTCATAGGATCAATTCCCAATGGATATGACCAGACAAATATCTAAAATCCCCCAAATGTAGTTCCTCCAAAATTTGGGTCAACCAATCTCCAATTCACTTCGCTTTAGGGAATTTTTCCCCTAGCGATACCAGGTAATCTAGAAGGCTGGGAATATGGGCAAAAATCCCAACACATCCCCCCTCTTGCCTATATTTCCAGCGAGAAAAGTACTGGGCATGGAAACACCGCTTCAGAAACCTGGTCAAATACTTCATTGGTTCAAGCAGAGTACACTCATCAATACTCAATGCTGCTCAGAACAACCTTCAGCATATGGCATTCCCCCTCTTCCTCCTTGCTACCACCTACTCAGAGCGCGGTCCCCATGACCTCTTGTCATGCCAGGCTGATCAATTTACTCGTGATGATCTTTTTCCCAGGATCTGGTTCTCCCCCCATCAGGGTATATGATCCACTTTCATATTTAGGTTTCTTGGTCTGGCGTCCTCAAATATCTGATTCTCTCCTCATCCTAGACAGGAGATTCTTGCCGTCAATGTTTGTTTTGTGGCTTGATTAAGAATACTTACTTATGTTTGCCTTCGTTATTTTGCTCATAACCTCTTGGCTGTAAGTCATTCTTCCCTTGGAAAACTTATTTCATTAATTTTATGAAAATTAATTTACCAAAACTATAGCCTAATGGAGTGTAGAGTGCATAATGTTAACTTCTATATCAGTCCAACATCCACCCTCTAGTCCTGCTCATATGTCAAACTCAGAATCTTGTTATCAGCTACTTCTAAACAGTCTGTCAGATTTGGACCTCCGCCTCTTCCAGCAAATGAGTCAGGATGCTCAGCGGACCCTCTTCTATGGTCCTTCCAGGACTCATATGCCTAGCCTGATGCAAGCATCTAATCCTTCCATTAAGTTACCAGAAACAGTATCAAATCTCACCAAAACCAGGAATGCCATTGTTTCAAATAACTCTCAGCTGACTCTTCCCATGCATCAATCCCCGAGTTGGACTTTGAAACCCTTCTGGATTCAGCTCCTTGCACTGAGGCTCCAAACATCATTGTTGATGCTCCAGAGGTTATGCTGACTGCTTTGGATCATTCATTCCTGGCTGGGTCAGATTTTCTCCCTGAGTTCCTCTTCTGACTCAGACAATTTTACCAACCTGCGGTGCTGGTTTCTGAGCTTTCAATCGGAAACAGCATTCATTCCAAGCTCCCCTATGCTGAACTTTGAGCGCAAGTCACTGAGGCATTGTCATTAGTGCTGAATCCCTCGGATCTGGACGACCTTCTGGATTGGGATACTGCCACTTATGCTCTTTGCTTTGCCAGCCAAGTCCTTTGAAGTTGGTCAATGAAGCTTCCAGCCTCACCTGACTTTCATCAGTCATTCAGCTTCAGCTTCCATGAAGCCCATAGTCATCGTTTACAGGATGCAATCCATCCTTTACATGACTACCTCTTCTCTGGAGCTTCCCATCACTATCTTCCATTGATGGCACTAATTGGGGGTATGATTCGACAACCTCCCTCAGGTATTCCTTCTTCACTGCCAGCTCACATGTCTGGTATTCTTGATGAGGCTTATTGGCAGGCACTCAAGACAAATCTTCTGGTGCCAGTGCCTTATCAGGATTACTCGGGGTTATTCGCCAATTGCCTCTTCCTTTATTGCTGTTTTCCGCCCCGCTCCAGGGTTTCACAATTGGCATCTTCTGACACATCTATTTCCCTTCCCCTAGTTGCGTTCTCTCAGGGCTTGGCATCAGCTCAACGAATGTGGTTTCAAGTAGGACTCGCCCTTGCAAGTGTCTGATTGCATATCAATTTTGACAGTCTATTCCTCCCTACTGCGATCCATCCTCCCTCCCCCAAGAGGTGACATAGGCGGAATCATCCTCGCATTGAGGACAATCAATAAAAAATAAAAATTTATAAAAATATATCGTTTTTTTCCAATATCTTTTATCAGTGTTTTATCTTTATTCTTCTTTTTTCCTATGGGACTTGACTTGTTTCAGTTCAGAGGTCCATCTTAACCCCCAAACTGGATCCTGGGCACTTAAACCTACCAGTTTTCCATGGTTCAGAGGTCCTTTTTCAGGCTTAACCATCTAGATTGGTTCAGAGGTCCTTTTTTTGGACTTGACCTAATCATTAGGACATGACCAACTTAATGGTTCATTGGTCCTTTGGGATCTCTTTTTTTATTTTTTTCTTTGATCCACTGCTTTAAATACTTAGCTTGGACTCAATTTACTACTCTTCTATCCAAGAGATTCTTGATGGAATAAGCATTGGTCGCCATCTTGGCAATTACTTTGAACAAACCTGACCATAACGCATCCAACTTGTTTCTTCATCCAAAACCATGTGTATTGCAATAGGTGACTCTTTCCCCTATTCAATATTTGGCTAAGGCCAGTCAGTTCTTGTCATCCGTCAATTTCGCTCATATCCTTTTCTTTAAGCTAGTATCAAATGCTTGCAATTGCATATCAATCAGGATACTCGTCAGTCAGTTCAGGTATTGTTTGGTACTCATCCCCAATGTAGGTTCTACTAACAAATATAATATTGGTGGTAATGCGACCTTCCTCCCATAAAGTAATTCAAACGACATCTTTCCCATCGCCGTATGATGACAGATGTTGTAGTCAAACATCTTCAAACTCAGTACATTCCCCACACGAAAGTTCTCCCTGTGACTAGCTTCCTCAGCGTTGCGGCCAGCGTCCCATTGACCCATTCTACCAGTCCATTTGTCTCCAGCCAATATGGTACTGACACAACTCCCTGGATCCCCATTATTTTTGTTTAGCCTTGGGATCACATGGGATGTGAAGTTGGTCCCATTATCGCTCAGTATAACTTGTGGACACCCATGCCAGTATACTACTTGATCCAGGATGAATCTCGCAGTACTGGTAGTGTCAACTTGGGTTAATGCTTTCATTTTGATCCATCTTATCAGATGATTGATGGCTACTATGATGTATTTCACTCCTCCTGTACTCATCGCCAATGGTCCCATCACGTCAATAGACACCATGTGCCATGCAAATCCAGGTCAGACCAGTCGGTATCCAGTTGTATTCTTGTGTAATTTATAAAGTTGGCATTCCATGCAACAAGCCAGATAGTCCACAACATCATAATTAATCAATTCCCAGTAATAATACTATAGAATATGGTCAGTCATTTTTCTCAGGCCTCCATGCCTGACAACCTTATGAGCAGCTAGAACGATCGCTGCTCTCTCCAATGGTTTTGGGAATAATAGCTGTTTCCCATTTATTGTCTTAAATACTTGTCCATTCATGATCTTGGTGTTTTCCATCACTTTTCGAAGCGCACCTTGGATTTCTCGAGGCTCATCCTCTATTCTTCCTTTGACTATTCTCTGGAATAGCTCATCCGCCTGCAGATATACCAACTGGACCATTGGTAACCGCGATAAGCCATCCTCATTCTGGTGAGAAGCCCCACTCAGTGGACTATCTCATAATCATAAGCCTGAATCTTGAGTGTTTATCAGGCCAGTCGTCCTTCAGGTTCCTGCAGATTGTGCAAACAATGCAGCAAATAGTGGTCCATCACCACCTTAAAGTGCGTTCCATGGACATACACCTGAAACTGTTTACAGGCGTAAATGACTGCAAGGCATTCATGCTCAGTTACGGTGTAATTCCTCTCCATGGCAGAGAGTGTCTGGCTCACATATGCCACTGGATGTTCATCTCCAAGTTCATCTACTTGGCTCAGTATGGCGCTGATCACCATCAACAAAGCATCAGTTTGAATGATAAACTCCCAATCAAAATTTTGATATTTCAGAAGTGGCGAATTTATCAGGTACCGGCGTAATTCATTGAAAGAGTCCTGGGCCTCTTCATCCCATAAGAATCCTTTTTTCAGATCCTTTAGTATATGAAACAAAGGCTCAGCTATTTGGGCAAAGTCCCAAATAAATCTTCTATAATATCCAACCATCCCAAGGAATACTTGGATGTCTCAGACACTCTTTGGCACAGCCATCTGTTCAATAGCTGCTATCTTCTGGGGTTGCAGCTGCAATCCATTTGCGTTGATCACAAATCCCAGGTATTCAAGCTCCTTCTTGAAGAAGTGACACTTCCGTGGCTTGATCTTTAGGTTAGCCACGGAAAGTCTCTTAAGCACCTCCTCCAAGTGCTGAAGGTGATCAGTAAACATTTTACTGAACACATTGATATCATACAGATATACCAGGACACACGATAACTTCAGATCGCTTAATATCGCATCCATGGCCCCCTGGAATGTTGTGGGCGCATTACAAAGACCCTGGGGCATCCTAGTTGGCTGGTATAACCCCTGTGCAGTGATAACTGCACATTTTTCCTGGTCTTCTGCTGGCAAGTCAATCTGCCAGTATCCCAAGATTAGGTCCATTGTGGAGAAATACTTCACTTCTCCTAATCAGTCCAGTGCATCATCAATCCTCAGTAGGGGATACAAATCCTTCTTCGTAATTTTATTCAGCCTCCAATAGTTGATCACTACCCAGTTCAATCCATCTTTTTCTTTACAATTAGAATCGGGCTTGCCCAGGGACTTGACAACGGAACTAGAAGCCCATGCTTTACTAGTTTGCTGAACTCATCTTCCACTACAGCTTTCAATCTTTGGATCAGTCTCATTCTTATTGGTAAATTTTCTCCAGTGTCAACTTTGTGAATTACATCTTGCATGCATCCCAAATCGTGATCATCCTGAGCAAATATTCTCCAATATCTCTTGAATAATTTTAGCACCTCCTCCTTCTGCCCTTCCAGCAGATCTGCGAGCTGCTCTTGATCAACTAATAATTTGATGCTTTTGGCTGCTCCAGCCAGTAATCCCATTTCCTCAAGAGACCCAAAATCATGGATTTGTCTCAATTCTGCCATCGGGATTAAATGAATAAATGCAATGATTTGATTTCTCTTAATCTTCATCAGTTTTTCACTTAAATTCGCCAAGAGAACTCATATTTCTTTATAGCCTGGCATAATTATCCCAGGAGCCACCCAAGGCTCCATTCTGGACTTCTTCCAGGGTCTTCCAACTTCTCCATACAACAACTCCAGAATCTCTAGAGTCAACCCTGTGTCAACTATCATCTGCAATCCAGCCAGTATGATTTTATCCTTCTTGATCTACAAAGCAATTCCCCAGTTTTCTAGGATTTTGGCTGGCATCTCTGTCAGGAGAGTGTTTGTAACTCTCTTGTTCCCATCAAGGTGATGTGGGATGCAAACCCACATTGCTAGGGAACTAGTTATCAAAAAAATGGAAAATGAGGCACCTATAATGGTGCTTGAGCAAAAGGTAAACCAGGCAAAGGTATAAAGCACCACATATGAGACCAGGTAAGTAAGAAACCTCCCAACTTGAGTAGACACCAAAGGGGAGTCCATCGTCAAGGGTAATTGGGCGCTAGTAGACTTGGGTGTCTTGGTCTGGAGGGGACCTAAACAGCTCAAGAAAGCACCTGGAATTTGGGTAAATGGTGATAATAAGTATAGGCTCATATGGTTGGAGACCTCCCTGAAGAGGTCCACCACCAAGTTCACCCAAGGAACCATTGAAAAATGTAAAAATAACGGTTAGAATTTATTTAAGAAAGTCAACCAACAAGGAATGTTGGTCGCAAAAACACATTTAAAGTGGGCTGGGGAAATTCAGGTTCTGCAGAAGTGCGCCCAAGCCTTGACGCTCCATTAAACAGACGCTTCCGTCCATTTTAGTAAAATACACTGAAAGTGCCTTCACTCAAGTAATTGATTGAAGCCATATTTTACCTGAGCTTACAATTTCATAGCTTGAGAAGGACTCAAACCCTTGCTCTCCAACCAAGCAAATTGAACCATCTTTGTTTATAACATAAATCGTCCATTTAGTGCCTGAGTCAAGATAAGAGGCTGGGCGTTTTGCACCCCATTAGTATCAACCTGGGCATGCTTGGCTTGCACCCAGCGTTGATCTAAGGTGTGTTTCAGGTCAGGAAGAGCCTGAAGTTTCACCTTCTGGGCCTCCTGTCAACCAGCCTTGTCTTTAGCATCAGTTCCTACTATAAAGTCATACAACCATGACAATCTTCCGTCACTTCCTACCAACTAATTGGTACTGAATTGGTACAATGCCATCATTGTATATTAAGTTGATGAAGTTATTTCTCCAGTTCAACGGAACTTCACCATTCTTTTGATATACTAATGATAACGTCTGACCCAGGATGGTCAACATATTATCCTCAAAGTTGCATCTAACTCCATATTTCCGCAGAAACTCCATTCCAATAAGGTTATCTAGTTTTGATTTGCCAAAACTATCGCTGGCGCGGATACCACCAATGACCTGAATTGTAGTGGCAGTGCACTATACGCTCCACAGGAAATGGTGGTGTTTGGCCTAGCTGTTTTATATTCCTTCTTGTGTTCCAAGTCTGGAGAGATCTTCATCTTCTTCACCAGCTTGGTTGACACAATGTTGATAGGTGCTCCGCTGTCAACTATCGCCTGTACCCTTACTTTATTCACCTGAATATCTATATACATACACTCAGATTATTGTAATAGGGTATTTACTGAGTGAATTGCGGCATTATTAGCCAAATCTAGGGTATTGATGATCTGCGCCAATAATTCAGGAAACGATTCATTAATTGTGCCAAGGGGAATCAACAGGTTAGCCTCATCTAAGCAAACATCGGTTAACTCATCAGGATTCTCAGCAGTCTGAATCTTCTCCACCAGTTGTTGGGCGTATGGCCAGGCAACCTCCTGAACTATCTCAGGGTTGATCTTCTTCACCCCAGCTCTGGTCACAGCGTTTATGTCCATGTTGACCACTTGATATATTTGATCCTGCTCATCATCCATGAACAGATCACTAATATCTATTTCTTCATTCATAATATTGGGAGGAACAGGTTTCTCCGCCGTTCTAGACTGTTCCTTGTCTAGACAGCGGGACCTTTTTCCAAATCCTTGGCTACTGCTGTCTCTTTAGCCTGGACCACATTAACTTGATCCTTCAGCTTTTTGCAGTGTGTGGTGAAATGCACCTTCCCGCCACACTGAAAGCAGACCTTTTCTTTCTTGTTTAACCATTTGAAATCCTTGGGCTTATTCCCCAGCACAGTTCAGTTAAAAGTCTCTTTTGCTCCTTTGCCTCCCTTCATGGGATTCGAACTTTGGACCAGATTTGACTTGAAGCTTCTATTCGGAGCATCAAATGTTGCTCCCAAAATCTTCAAATTGTCTACCATTTGTGAGGTAGTTATCTCAGTTGCAAATACAGTAGACATCATTTGATGCAAATTGCAATAGGGCCAAAGGGCCGCTTTCAAGGCGATTCTTGCATCAAAGTCATCTAACACCTTCGCTCCAGCCAGGATCTGTGATTCCTGGTAGAATCAATCTGCAAAGCTTGCAATAGAATGTCTTTTTGGAATTGAATTCCCATAAAGTCTTTCTTGCATTTTGACATGCGGGTTGGACTGCCAAATTCCTTCATTATTGCCACTTTAGCCTCAGCATAAGACCAGCTGTTCCCCTCCAGATGGGGTAACACCAGATTCTGGCAATCTGTGTTCAAGCAGTTATGACTGTCAACGCCTTCCAATGATCCCCATATCCATTCATGGTCATGTCAAATAGTCAGAAAAACGCTGGGGCATTATCCCGATGGAATGTGGGCAATTTAGGGGTTGCTCTGAATTCTTCCAAGTCAGTCCAGGCCAATTCTCTTGGTTTAGCTACTCAGTTCACTTGCAGAGTGTCATTGGGCATTATCTCTGAAATAGCATTGAATGCGGGTGGCATATTTCTCAGGTATTTGTATTCCCAAGTATCATTTGAAGACTTCCTTCTTTGGCATCATTGGCCACATCAGACTCACTTGCACTTCTGTGAGTTTTCAATTTCTCTATTTCTTTCATCAACTTCTCAATGTCCACACCAAATTTTCTCAAATGAATGCTATCTGCTTCATGTTCTGTTTTCAGAAATAGGACCTCTCAGATGAGGTCTCCTTCTTTCCTCTTTAACGAGTTCACTTTGCCAAGTAACTCATTCCCAAAGTTGGCTAAATTATCAACTCCTTCCTCCACCTTGGTTACTCGTTCTTCCAAGGCCACAAACTCCTGGTGGTCCACTGAGTTTAAGGCGTTCTGGTTCACTGTGGCAATCTCAGTCCACAACTTGTGCAACTCTTCTTTGTACGACATTCTTAATAAATTCTTCTACTCAACTACCCCTGTAGTGAGCACCAACTTGTAAAAAATTACTCCGTTGGGTTGATTATCAGAGGTCAACCCTAGTAATCTTTTTACTGCACAGGTTCAGTTTCCTTATGCACCTCACGTTGTAAGAATATATATAATCTGATAATAGTATGATGACTATTATTTGTAGTTGAGTTAGAATTTTTTTTAGGCCCAACGCTTCAGCTGGTATTTTCAATTAATACTGGATTTTGTACTCTTAGGGATTCATTCCCTGTAATCCTGTCCACTCAATCTTCGTTAAGGTCCTCTGATGACAGTCTCCTTTGGCCCAACACACAGTCACAGCAATCCCTTAGCCATGGTTCCCTTCATCTCTAGATCCCCACTTGGATCTCTACTCTTCTCTGAGAGTCTACCAATCATTGCCTTCTGCAGTAATATCCTTGAAATGGAATCTTCACGCTAGATGCTGATAGTCTAACTATTACCAAATCTACAGTAAAACTAATAATGTTCTTTATTAATGTTTTATCTGTATGTCTGTTTTTTATTATAGTAAATTCTAGGGAATTTATAGGGGATTCAGCTGTCTAACCCTCAGTTGACACCTCTTTGATGAAATGGTAGCCATTGCCATTGAATTACCCTTCCTCATCTCAGCAGCAATGGTCTTCCCCATCCTGACTAGGATTCAGATGTTGGACATCCTTGAGACCTCAAACGGAAAGAGTCAGAAATGTATTTCTAACATTTTCCTCTCAATCCAAGTGAATCAACCATAATTGGCTAGCAACCTGCTTAGATAATGGAACTTTTTACCCATTATGGCAGGTCACTTCACTAACCAATCAATTTGCTAGTTGCAGGTGGCATCACTCACCTCACAACTCATTAAACATTCCCAATCAATCAGTGATGAAATCTGACCAATCCCAATTGGTACACCTGATAGTTAATTACTATCAGATGCCCTTATTTTGTCAGACGCTCTGCCCAATGAGATATTAGGTATTCATCCGGATTGATCCCCAACAGATACAACCAGACAAATATCCTAAAATCCCCCAAACGTAGTTCCTCCAAAATTTAGGTCAAACAATTTCAATTCACTTTGCTTTAGGGTTTTTTCCCTTAGTGATACCAGGTAATCTAGCAGGCTGGGAATATGGGCAAAAATCCCAACAACATGAGTTCAGGAGAAAAAATAAGTTGGATGCCCTATGGATGGGACTGTTTGAAATTATTGCCAATTCAGAAAATGATGCCTATATGATCAAGAATACTGAGGATGGTCGCATAGTCAATAGAGTCCATGCAAAATACTTAAAATATTGGACTTAGAAAAAAAGAGGGGAAAGAAAAGAAAATAGATAAAAAACTAAAAAAAAAGAAAAAAGATGCATTAAAACAAAAAAAGTAGAAGATATTAAAAAACAATTTAATTTGAACAGTAATGCATCTAGTGATATTCCCACCTACCAAGTGTGGAGGAAGGCATAGTAGTGAGCATGAGCCCCAAGTGTTGGCAGAATCAGAAAGGGCTGAAACTAGGTCCACCAGAATAGTCCCTATAAACAAGATGTTGAGACCTGTCCTGGGGTTGGTACAGATGGCAAGAGTGCCAACAACCCATCCTGGGGTTTGTACAGGTGGACCAGTTGATCTCTCACAACTGATGTGAAGATGGGACTGGCATGGCATGATGTCATGGGAACTGCAATTGAGAAGAGGCAGCAATGGGTAGAAATCAAGGATACAAAGTCATTGAACTGAGCAGAACATATGGGCATTGAGTGCAGACAGAGCTGCACTACGCTGAGGACATAGAAATATGACAAACCAAATATGAGCTCCAGCTGAGATGGCTTCTATTCCCAAGGGTTCTATCTTCTGTTAGATATCTGGTCAAGAAGGGGGATGTGTCAGAATTGCAGATGACCACATAGTCCAACCCTTTGATCAAATATGAGATTTGATAATTAGGTTATAATTGTAGAGGGTTGGCAATAGTGGCCAACTGATGAGAATATCTTTGGATGGAATCCCTGATGATATTAGAAGTTACCAACTATGAATTATTGTCGGGCATCATCCCCAATGATATTTGAGGTTACTGACAGATGATAATTTTGTCAGGAATCATCCCCAATGAAATTAAGCAATAATTCAATATTGGGATAATCCCTGATAGTCAAATTATAGGGAATCATTCTGAGCAGAATGGGCTGGAGTCATCGGAAACTACCAAAACGTTTGAATGCTGGAGGAAAAGTGGAATTGTCATTGGCAAAAACAATCAGTTTTGTGTACCTAATACCAATTGTTTGATTTACTGAAGGCCTGAGGATTACACTGCCTAGAAAACCCAAGGCAACGGTACCTGACGAGATTTGGTGCTTAATGCTAAGGATCAAAACAGTAAAGGAGCACAAATATTCTCATTGGACAGCTGAAAAGTTGTGTGCCAATTATAACTATAAAAACCCCAAATAATTCCCTAATAAAATTAGATTCACACTGATATTAGCTTAGTTGTTTAAACATTGGTTGTTTTAAACATTGCTCTTAAGAGAAGAGTGCAAGAATCAGATATCCTTAGGTTGGAAATATCAAAATCTCTGCTTGGCTCTGCGAGAAGGGAATAGGGAAAGTGTTCCCTACCAGCATCAAAGTATCTTCAAGAGGAAGAAGCACCAGTTTAGCATTTGACTTTATTCAATGTGGCTTTTGGGCACCCACCATAATAATAGTCTTCATACTATTATTGCCCCAGTCTACCAAAATCACTCAAATAATCAATGCCAGGATCTGCAAATCTGTGCAGTTAATATCCAGGGATAAAAAGTGAACTAACAAAGCCCAAGATTTTAACAATGGCTGTACAATAATTTGAATGAAGTTTTTCCCCAGTGGTCTGCTAATGATCCTGCTTCCTCATTTCTTTGATGCTCCGTATTAGTTAGATAATTTGGCATTATTATTTTTTTGTAAACTTGACTCAACCCCTGTAGTGAGCACCACATGTAAAAACTGCAGGGTTTTCACTGGTGCACAGGTTCACTTAACTACTGACTCTGGGAATAAATATGAATTTTCTAATTGTATGAAGACAATTATCCTAGTTGAGTTCAGATAAATGGGTAGCTTTGGCCCTACTCTGGCAATATAAAGGTTCAAGTGACTTTGGCCTCACTCTGGCATTGACACTTAGACAGGAAGTACTTCTTCACAACTTCACTTTGAAGTAAACAATCAACAATTGAAAACAATAAAGTATTCACAGTACTAAGGTATTTATTAGTAAAGTGAGGGAATATCTATAGGGTAAAATGGTGAAGGACATGTGTTAGGGGTATTTGTGGTAACCATAATATTTTTGGCATGCCTAGCTAACAAAAAGGGATATCCACAATGGTCTCAGTGCACCTAGCCAACAGAAAAGAGATATTCATGATGGTCTCAGCACACCTAGCCAACAGAAAAGAGATATTCACAATGGTCTTGGTACAGCTAGATGATGAAAAGTGATATTCACAATAGTCTCAGCATACCTGCCAATGAAAAGAGATACTGGCTCATTTTCAGAAAAGATTCCAGCTGATTTTCACATGGAATAGCATATTTAAATTGCTATTCATATCATCCCACATATCAGCTACTGAACCTGATAATTTCCTATGAGTAATTGCTCATTTTAAGCCAATTTACTCATATCCAAGTTGTCAGTAATAATACCCAACAAAATAGGAATTATAATTCTTTTTGGATTCAATCCTCTGTGAATTACAATTAACCATTTAATTGGTGATTATCACTGAAGAGATAACATAATTGATCATCATCTCAAAGCTTAATCTTTAAGCTAAATTAAATAAATGAACCAATTATTTTAAATTAACTGAAGCTTAAATAATTTGAAAGCTGGATAATGTGGTCATATAAATTCCCACAGTTACCCTGGGTGACAAGGGGTACAGCCACCCTCTTCAGAGCCTTTTTACTTGGAAATGGTAAGAGGGTCTGATTGACACACAGGGGATATTCCCTGGACTTACATACCCATGCCAAAAGCCAGGTCTTTCCATAGCATGATGGGTTCCTAACAGTTTTGGTTGATCTAATAGGTTCTTTGGCTTTGCCAAGTGGGTTGATGGTATTAGAGTAATTTGATATATTTAATTGGTTTTGGGTAAGTGGTTGTTGGTTTTTGATTGATTTGATAGGTTCAACTGTATTAGGTAAGCAGTTGGTGATTAATCAGTTTGATATGTTCAATAGTAATGAGTAAGTAGTTTCATGATATTTATAATATAAAACCTAAAATTTTCAGTTCAAAGCATCTGGTAATAAATAACCTGTGCAAAGCCAGATAACTCCACTGGTAGATGTATGTGTGTAAGTATGTTTATTACATAATTACTCCAAAAAATGGACAAAAATAATTAAATTTTTATTACAAAGTTTTTATAATAAGGAAAGCTAACACAGGGTGGTTTTCACTATTTTTCACTCAGAAATTCAAATAAAAGTTGTTATAAAAATGGTATATAGGAGGGAGGATACCCCAGTGGTAGAGTATGGACCCTCTACCACTGCCTCCCGAGTTCGATCCCGGTAATGGACTTTGGGTAGGGGACAATTTTGACTGTGTTGGTTTTGCACACCAATGCCCCGAACTGAGATAGCGAATAGCAAAGGCGGTCCATAGAGTTCCTGGCCTATCATACGCCGCACATGGAGGTTTTCCGGGTTTTATCCTCCTTTCCCATTTTTTTCACTTCCCTAATCGGTGCGGTATCATCGTCCCCAGGTCGGCCCACCTCGAATAAAATTAAAATAAAGCCTTGAAAATTTATTGATTATATTTATTTGGGTATTTCTTACAAAGTTTTATAAGTAGGTTTGTCTATGGGGGAAACCCTAGCTTATTGATAGATAAGAAAAGCTAAAAAATGTAATATTACACCAATTTTACTGGGTCAGAAGAGGCTGCAACAGTATTCTATTTTCCTTTAAGGCAGTCATCTCATGACCTCAGGGCTTTTAGCATGTATTCTATATTATCTCTGTATCAAGGTTCTCATCTTATTGTTGACTAGAAAGTCTCTTGAACCTTTTCAAAGATGTCTTATCTATATATATAAAAATGAATGTCTGTGTCTATCTGTGTATATGTCCCGAATGCATTCCTATACCATTCATCCAATTGTGATGAAACTTTGGTGAGTTGTTGTGTGCATGCCTGAGAAGGTTTATGAATTTTAAAAAATATTATTTTAATAGTAAAATAAAAAGTTTTATATGTAACAAGTGAAAATCCTATATATATTTCGATGGTATTCGCTATATTATTACAGCTGAGCAGTTTTAAATTTGTTTGATTTGATATTTTATATGGTTTTGTTAAGTGGTTAGTGGTCATTTGGCCAATTAGTAAGTTAATTTAAATCAAGACTTTGAATCTAAAGTCCAATTGATTTTAAGAATACCTCCTCTAGCATAATCGGCTCAGCTTTTGGCTCTAAACTTCAATTCTATAAAAAGTTAGTTGTTCGAATCCTGGCGTAATCGCTTTTTATACCCTTTTCTTAAACTCGCTGTCAATTCTGTCTGTCTGTGATTAAATCTTACAATATTTCAGACACTTATCTATATATAAGCAAATGTGTGTGTGTTTGTGTGTGCGCGATGCCCAGCCAAAACTAGAGCATGTAGAGCTCTGAAAATTTGGCCATAGGTGGACGGGAGGGGGTCCGTGTGCACCTCGAAGCCCGATTTTTAATTTTCATAGTAAAATAAAAATTTTTATATGTAACAAGTTAAAGTTTTATATGTTTTTAATGGAAATCAGTATGTTGTTATGGCTGAGAAGTTTGATATTTGGTTGATTCGATAGTTTAAATGGTTTTGTCGAGCGGTTGGTGGTTTTGGGTTGATTAAGCTTAACGGTTTTAATAAAGAAGTTAGTGATTGGTTGATTTGATAATTTAATTGGTTTTGGTAAGTGATTGGTGATTTTGGTTGTTTCGATACATTTAGTTTTGGTTACGAAGCGGTTGGTGATTGGTTGATTTTTAATCTAATTTTTTTAGCTAAGTGGTTTAGTTAAAAGTTTTATTCGAGGTGGGCCGACCTGGGGACGATACCGCACCGATTAAGGGAAATCGAATGTATGGAAGAGGAGGATAAAATCCGGAAAACCTCCACGCGCGGCGTATGATAGGCCAGGAACTCCATGGACCGCCTTTGCTATTCGCTATCTCGGTTCAGGGCATTGGTGCGTCAAGTGGTTTAGTTAATTCGATAGGTTTAATTGGGTATGGCTGAATGGTTGGTAATTTTATATTGATTCAATATAATTTGATTTTTTAATATTATCGATAACCATCTACAAATATAAAAAAGAATTGATTAGGATCATCAGGTAAACTTAAAGCCCAAAAACAAATCTGTGCTAAACTGGGTATCCTCAAGAATTAGCCAAACTTTTCTTTATAGAACTATCATTCTGTTTATTTATTTATACCAGATGCATTATATCGAGCAAATAACCAAAAATTTACCAAACTTGGCACAAGTATTCTATAAAATTTGGGAACGGAATGCTAATATATAATTATTTAAAATAATAATATAAATTTAATATCAGTTCTATTTAAGATCTAGAACATATATTTCTAATATAATTATATAGCAATTTGGCTGGGTATTTTCATGTTTATTTAATTCGATTTTTTCATAGGTTTTTGATAAGGGGGTTGGTAGTTTGTGGCTGTTGTAAGTTCCGTAATTGGTTTTGCTGAGTAGTGGTTTATTTTTTGGTTGATTCGATAGGCTCAATAGTTTCAGGTAAGTGATTGATGGTTTAGTTAATTTGGCAGGCTTTATTGATTTTAGCTAAGTGGTTGGAGGTTTGAATTTTTAATAGGTTTAAGTGGTTTCTGAACTTATTGATAGCTATCTACTAATATAAAAACTTAAATCAATTTAGAATTTGATTGATTTGATATAGTTATTTTCCTTGGCCGAGTGGGTTGATGATTTTTGGTCGAATCGACAGGATACAATTTAGCATTGGGGGTGATTAGTAATTGGTTGATTTGATAAGTTCAGTTAGTTTTAGCTGAGTGGTTGGTGGTTTTGGTTGCTTCAATTGAGCAATTAGATTTGGCCGAGTAGTTACTGCTTAACTATATATAAAATCTAAATTAATCAATTCGAATCACCTGAAATTCTATAAAAACCGTAGCGAAGCACGGGTAACTCCGCTATTATCTATATAAAATGAGGAAGCGGTAATGCTATATGGCATCCAGCCTAAAAACACACCATCCAGACTAAAAATCAATTATTTAATGTAACTTTTAAGTTTAAGTTACCTTGGTGCCACTTTTTTAAGTTTATTGATAAAAAATAACAGGTTTCAAAGCATATAAGAAATGTTAGTGAAGATTTGTTGCTAGCTGATCAATATATAATTACTCAAAGCTAGATTGGCTTATTAGGTTTGACACCGATTACAAACTTCTTTAAGCTTATTTTAATATCTCCAAAAAGTAAAATTATAGTTCAAATAATATTAATATCAGTTAAATTAGTAACTATTTAAATCGTGGATCTTAACTAAAAGCTGCATATTTAATGAAAGTGTAATTAGAGTATAGGCAAAGATAATGCATATATTTATTAATCTATCTTTCAGGGAAGGAGAAGGGCCAGAAATGATTATTGAGGGTGTGCATTCTCAAATGTGTAATCCTTTAAAATGGGTTATGGCATGTTTGGATGGGACACAGATAATTGTAGATTAAAGAGCATTCATTGATAAGTTTGTCCTCTTCAAATTGACTTGGTTAAAGGCGGAATTTCTTAAGATGGTTGCACATATCAGTGGTACTCAGATACATCTTTTTGAGGAGAGTGAGAGGGCAGGCCAAATAAGTTAAGGATTTGGAGATATTTATGTCAATATAATCTTATGACATAGGATATTTCAGGCTGGCTATCTGTTTATAGGTTTTTTATAGGTTGGTTCTTGACAACCTAATATATGTGTTGTCAATAAAGCCTTGTTTGTTATGCATTAACAGGAGGAAATAGAGAAGATTGTACCTTTAAGTCAATGTCTTGAAATCAGTTATACTTGTTGATTTCTTTGGGGTTAAATTTATAAAGTTTGATGAAAGCGTGGGATAGAAGAAATGAGCCCAACAAGGAAAATGGCAGCTTTCACCAATTTGAAGGTTATTGGTTAAAGCATGATCTTCCATTGATGAGATGAATTTGGTGAAGGCAAATGGCTTGGTATTCAATATTTCAATATAGTCATAAGCCATAGCCATTGTAGAGCTGTAAGGATTAGTGAAATCAAGTGGTGGTCTGGAGTATGGGGCGGGGCGAAAAATACTAGGGTTCTTTGGGAGATGCTTGAAGCTTTTGATAAAGAACGCCACCCTGCGAACAATAGGAAACTCGCTGTTGCCAATATGTTTAAACTCAGTGCAGTCTTTCAATTGCGATTGTGAACATTCATCAAATACTGCCTTAAAATGATGATGAAAGTAGTGGTATAAAGCCAGATTTACCTCAGAGTATGTTAAATTACAACAGGTGTATGGTACAATTTTTAAGTCAGCTGCCGGATTCGAAGGGGAGCTGTCTTTGCTTTCATGACGTTCAGGTGGTTTGATGGCAGTTGAATTTGGGTAATACAGGCTAAACAGCTCTTGCATGTGGAGGTGATCGTCTGCCATTTAAAAAGTCAAGTCAAGTGAATTTCATCTCTTATATTGATCTTCGCTAAATTTTTTATTCGAATTCAACTTGCAATTGCTTGCGATTCCATGCTTGTAATCAGATTACTGCAGTATTCATCATCTTATTCTCAATTGCTCAATCTGCATAAATGTATAACCTTGACTAAATATTAATCTTGAATTTATATTACTTTCCGATTTTTTTATATCTAGCCTATCAGTTTTTTAGTACAAGGTGATTAAATAAGATGATATGGATACCTTATAAATCTATAATTGCTATATGAATTTTGTTAGGGAGGATACCCCAGTGGTAGAGTATGGACCCTCTACCACTGCCTCCCGAGTTCGATCCCGGTAATGGACTTTGGGTAGGGGACAATTTTGACTGTTGGTTTTGCGCGCCAATGCCCCGAACTGAGATAGCGAATAGCAAAGGCGGTCCATGGAGTTCCTGGCCTATCATACGCCGCGCATGGAGGTTTTCCGGGTTTTATCCTCCTTTCCCATTTTCTTCACTTCCCTAATCGGTGCGGTATCGTCCTCAGGTCGGCCCACCTCGAATAAAATTTATACGAATTTTGTTAACTTGTGAGTTGTACACAACCATAATAGTTTTACTAATTTGTAAATATGGACTCAAAACCTGTTTCAAATCTATTAAGCATAGCGTTAAATTGTTTAGAACAAACACGCATAACCGGTGTATTAACAAAGGTAATGATCACATCTAAAATCCAGTTAAGGTAGATAATATTTAAATTTAGTAAACCGCAAAAGTTTATCATTATTAACAAATTAAAATATATTATATAAAAAATAAACATGGATTTAATCATTTCGCCTTGTGTGAGATTATTTTTCTTCCTTAAGCAACTGAGCTTGTATTGAAGCTATAGTTTTCATAGTTTGAGGATTTGTTTTTGGATGTAAAATCGATTCGCATCATGCCAACAAATTATTGTTCTTAAAATGGCGCTACCTGAATTAAAATGACATTATAAAATAGATCAGATTAAATATCATTATGAAACAATTCCAAAACTTAAGTTTGAAAATGTCAAATCCATGCGGAATAATTCGAAATTCATGCGCTTAATAGATAAGATCTCCAATCAACTGCTTGATCAAGCTCATTAGTTAAGGCCGAATCGGATTTGCACCTTAGATGATTCAGATCCGCTTCATTTCGGTTTTGTACTAGAGGCAAATTACAAATCAACTGAACATTAAACTAGTAGGTAGCACGGCTTCGCACGCGTTTAGATCAGCCGCTAGGCCGAGTTATCCAGCTCCGCTCGGGTTTATAATTACCTGATGATTCGAAATAATTATTTGAATTTATATATAGATTAACCACCAAACTGCTTAGCAAAACTTTAACATATTAAATCAACCAATTACCAACCGCAAGGTAATACCAAACTGAACCTATCGAAGCAATCAGGAAACACATCACTTGCCAAAACCAATTACCTATCGAACCAAATAATCACTAACTGATTACTAAAACCATTGAACCTATTAATTGACCAAATGACTATCAACCGTTTGGAAAATCCATAAAACTATCAATCAACCGAATAATATTAATATCAAACTGCTCATCCGGAAAAGATATATCGGATACCATTAAAAAATAAAAACATATATACATTTTTACATCATATATATAAACCTTTTGACATGTATATATCTTATGGCTGGGGAGAAGTTCAATTCAAAATCCGGGTAATGAAATGATATCATAGTATGACGAGCCTATGGTAATGTAGATAGACATTAGTAAGTTTAGTATGTAATAATCGAACTAATCAAATCAACTAAATAAAAAGATCAGATTAAGTATTGAAGATAGCCATCAGAAAGTTTAGTATTTAATCAAAAGATTAATTAAACTAAATATATATTAAATTAAGTAATTTAGATGGCCAATAGTAAGTTAGATATATAATCAAACCAATTAAATCAATTAAATAATAAATTAATTTAGTATTGCAGATGGCCATGATTAATTTTAGTATATAACTAGCCGTTTACTCGTGCTTCGCTACAGTGTCTATAAGATAAAATTTTCAATCTATTAATTTAGATTTTATATTATAGACAAACAAAACCACTCAGCCAAATCCAATTGCTCAATCGAATCAACCAAAACCACCAACCACTTAGGCAAACCTAACTGAAATTATCAAAACAACCAATAACTAATCACCCCTCAAAGCTAAACTGTGTCCTATCGATTCAAACAAAAGCCATCAACCACTCGGCCAAACAAAAAAACCTATCGAATCAATCAAATAACACCAACCTGCTACCCGAAACATCTCTTTATACTTAAAATCATTGAGCAAGTGACATATCTTCCAAACTACTAAATCAACTTCGACTTAACTTGCCAAAAGTATTTTATTAATTAGGTGAACCAAATTAGGCAGATTTTTAAAATTTATAAACCTAACATCCAGATACCCATGCTTCGCTACAATATTTAAACTTTATCAGATGATAAGCTCATATTGAAGCCTATAAGCTGTGCCAGCACTACTCTCGAGCCACTCAGACTAACAGCTCCACTGTTGCTCTCGTGGCTGGTGAGTTGATTATCCTAACTACTTAATCTACTTAAACTCTAATACTGATTTTTGTTGAGTTTCAGGTGAGCAATTTGGTGAATTATTAGATAATATTCACCAATTCTCACCCACTCACCCAAATAAATTAAACTTATCAGACTTGATTAGCTTCAGATGAGCAAATTGGTGAATTATTAGATAATATTCGCCAATTCTCACCAACTCACCCAGATAGATTGAACCTATCATACTCGATAATTTCAGATTCGATCTTATTTGCCAATTCTCACCCACTCACCCAAATAGATTAAACTTATCTGACTCGATTAGCTTCAGGTGAGCAATTTGGTGAATTATTCAATGATATTTGTCAATCTTCACCCACTCGCCCAAATAGATTGAACCCATCAGGCTCGATAATTACAGGTTCGATATGATTCGCTAATTCTCACCCACTCACCCAAATATATTGACCCTATCAGACTCGAAGGTTTCAGATGTCAGTCAGTGAGTGAGTGAATGTGTTTTAAGTAAATAGTTGGACCAATCAGATTAAAGAAATAACGATCAACTTCTTACAAAAAATCATTTAGCCTATTGAACAAACCAAATAATATCAAACAATCAGCCAAAATAATATATTGATTTTCTTATTACAATCCTATATACCATTTTTTTATTCGAGGTGGGCCGACCTGGGGACGATACCGCACCGATTAGGGAAGTGAAGAAAATGGGAAAGGAGGATAAAACCCGGAAAACCTCCATGCGCGGCGTATGATAGGCCAGGAACTCCATGGACCGCCTTTGCTATTCGCTATCTCGGTTCGGGGCATTGGCGTGCAAAACCAACACAATCAAAATCGTCCCCTACCCAAAGTCCATTACCGGGATCGAACTCGGGAGGCAGTGGTAGAGGGTCTATACTCTACCACTGGGGTATCCTCCCTTAAATTTATCAAGGCTTTAAGAATCTAGTTTTTACTTCTATCTGTGAATGAAATTGATATAAATTTTGGATATCACTTGCGCATGGACTACCCAAAGTGCTACTAAAATATAAAAATAGAACTATCATAGGAACTAATGAAATTACTTGCTGGTAGAACCTAAATTATCTCAAACCTCTTTATTCTCTAAACAATTAAAAAGGATATTGAATTCATCCCATTCTATTTTAGCTGATATATACTCAAAATCTGTGTTTCGATATCATATCAACCACAATATCTAAAGAATACTATTTCTTTTCTTTTTAATATGATGAACAATATTATATTTGGAGCGCCTCATGATTTTTTCCTGATCCCTTGAAGAAATAAAGGTAATTGAAAAATATTTAAATTAATTCTGATTCTAGAATCACTCCGACTATGAATATCTTATTAAAACTTTAACTGCACCGGTTTTATGAACAATGCTATATGTCTATAAAATGATATAGTTTTCTATCACGTTATGATTTAAAAATTTAATGATATAATAGGTATGATTTATCAGTGGTGTAGTAACTTTTTTAATGGGCGCCCTGTATTAAATCCTCACGTATTTGGATGCTTTGAGAACCAAATTGACAAAGCTTCATACGTATAAGACTTTCTTGTACACACTACTCATGCTAATTTTCTGATGGTCTGAAGTATAATATCTAACTTTTAACCTTTTTTATAACAGACAGCATACGTAATAAAAACTCTGCAATGATCTTTTTTTGCTAAGGCTTCAGTGTATAGTAGTCATATTCACTGTTTAAGTTACCTTATATGGCAACATAATGATTAATCATGGTTAGTTAACCTAATAATAATAAATTGATGGAATAACTTTATGAAAAATCTTTAGAATATATTACTATACTAACAAGATAGGATTTAAAATAATTGTAGTTAATGATCAGAATGAGCTCATCCCATTATACTAGATTGATTTTCTTCCCATACCTAAAGTTCAGATCCATTATCAGTTAAACCAACCTCCATCTTAAATTTATCAGTCTCTCATAATCCATCAAACTCCATGTGGCGCGCTGGTTTCTCTGTCTCGATCATTGTACTTTTCATATATAAAGTCATGCATTAATTAGCAACTATAATCAATTTTTAAAATGGGCTTAGATGCATCTTCATACTGTTATTCTCTTCTATAGTCAGTATATATCATATTGATTATGCAAAAACAACAAGGTCATTTTATGAGCCATATAAATACTAATAACTGAATTAGATTGTAATTTTCATATAGCTTTCATCTCCTTGATTAATAGTAAAATGAGAAATTATAAAGTAAGAATTTAGTGAATTATATTCTTTATTATATCATTTATCATTGTATTTTAAATTTAGAGTCAAAACCTCATACTAGAGCTTTGATAAAAACTCAACAAGTCTACCTTAATTTAAACTTAGGATTCTTTATGACAATTATAAAACTCTAATCTACTTTTTCATTAGCTTTTTCTTGGTCCAAAGTCTCTATATCTAGATATACTAGACTCTTTGTCTAACAAGCTAACTGGTGAATGTTAAATGATCTTTTATCTGGCACCAGAACCTAACTATGTATATTATAAATCTTATGTTATATTTTTACTTTCAGTTAAAACTTGCTACTATTTTATACAAGAAATGCAAAGAATTCACTCTCCTGTATTCCATTTTTTAATTTTATCTTTTATATTATAGGGATTAAATATTTTTTCCAAATCATTAAAAAAATTTTGTGTAAGGCAAAATTAAATTTATAGGTTATGTATACTATAATGGTAATATTTTACAAAATTTTGAGTAAACCATCTAGTTCTAGACATTTCTGCAAAGGTCTTAGTTAAATTACTATAAATATTCCTTTTGATATCAGAATTAATATTTAACCTCCGTTGCTAATAATTTTAAAAAAGAGAAGTTTTTAGGCTGACTTTTATCATCTTTTACTTGTATAAAAACCATTTATTGCAAAATATTGACAAAAAACTTTCGGGATTGCACATAATTGATTCATATAAAATATGCAATTATTTAACTGGTCAATATCTGTTAACCTCTGCCTTATCCACAGCAAATAAGAATGGTCAATTGTTGCATATAGTCCACCTGCCAACATTTTTAACATCTTTAGATGTTTTTATTATCTTTAGTGATCACATCTTCTTTACCCAGTGAGCAACACATTTCATTTTATAACTTTTTTACAGATAATTTCACCCCACTATTTACTAACCAAAGTCAATCCTGATTCATCTAACGCTTCACTGCCCTATAAATATGATCTCCCCACCATAATGAAATCTTTGTATAAGATTTTTCTGCCTTGTTCAATTGTCTGGAAATTGTCTCTTTCATATCCCTATAATAGTTTCATTATTTGTTTCACTACATTTTTAATTTTAACTTATAAGATTTCAAACAATAACTTTTTAATTTTTTTTTGAAAAATTTTATTATTAGATTTAATCAGGTTTGTTTTTCTAAAATAATAAACTTTTAGATGTTTATTCATGAATTCTCTGACCTCTATGGTTCACAGATGCCATCCATTTAAGTGGATATATAGAAATTCATTATGCATATTAATGTGTATCAGAGATAACTATTAAAATGATTTATAAATTTTTCTTAGTATTAAAAGTCATTAGCGTGATTCCAACTGAATGAACTTCTAATATGACATTACTGACTCTGATCTTTATTCTATTGTCATATTTAAATACAGTTTTACATCCCCATTATATTTTCTATCTAATAATCTGAAGTACATCTTATATGCTAAATTTTTAGATATTTTTCCTGGTATATATGACATATATAATTATAGAAACACTATAAATTTGGCAAGAACCAATTCTAATGCATTATCATGATTTGAGTTGGCATTAGCCTAAATGAATCCAAATGTTATCTTATATTGATAGCTGTTTAATATCTGCAATAAAAGTTTTTTGATGTCAATTTTTTCCATGTTTACTATCCCTAAAATTTTAACTGAATTTCTTTACCCCCTAAGCATCTATTAGAGAAACTCACAAATATGATGTTATTATAGCAGAGAATTTACTTATACCATAGGTAAAGATACTTGTTCTCCCTGAGGATGAGAGTAGAGCCACTTAAGAAGTCCTCAGACTTCTTTTATTAAAGGCTGAAACATATAGATTCCTTCATTATTAGGTAAAATCTTAACCATTTTAAATCAGATTGGGTTTAGTTTGCTGAATCTTAAGTCAAAAAGGGTCAAATTTCCTCAACCAAAGACATAATTTGCACAAGTATATGTCTTTATCAGCATTTTTGGCTTGGCTGAGCTTAGGATAGCAGAAAGTGGCAACCTATAAGGGAGACTTTAGCAGTTTGGAATTTCATCAATATAATCTTAGTTTGAAATTTTTAGTTTTCTTTAGGGTTTCCTCCAACTAACTTCACTTTTTTCTAAATATAAGAATAATTTTTTGAGAGTTAACAAATATTGTATCCATTTACAGTTTTCATAGAAGTTTCTCTTGCTAATAAGTATTTTGTTGTTAGCTTTTTTATTATAAAATTGAAAACATATCATCTAGTGACTTAACTAGCAAGCCTATCATTTTTTCCTCATTTGTAGGTTCCCATCTTTAGTGACTGTACTGCATGCTGAGCACCTATTGTTGCCAATAACTAGCTTTAATCTGATGAAAATTCAAGGTATTCTCCATTTCTGACAGTTATGAAGGTGACTGAGAAGTATATACTCCCTTTTCCCCAGTTAGTATCCTGGAAATTTATGCTCGCAGGTGCTTAGGCACAGGGTTCAACAATATAACAGATGCAAGAGTGTTGAGACTCTTGACACCTGTTTAAAATTTATAGGGTAGAAAGTAGATCACAAAATAGAGTTAATTTAATTATTTAAAAGTGGGTATAATAAGTGATGTATTTTTAAGATAATGCCTCTCAGTATTTAAGGTACTAAGAGGCTAAAATTGAGAGGGGCAAGAGAATTAAAAATAGGCAGATGGTAGCTTGATTTAGCTAAATGACAATTTTATATATCAGAACTTGAGAAAACTCTTCACCTTAATATGACTTATTTTTGGTGTTTAGTCAACAGCAGGGATGACAAATCCATGTGGTAACGACTTAAAATACTTCATCTAATTAGCATTTTGAAAATATTTCCTTTTGGCTGATTACAGGATTGCCTAGTTTTTGATTGGCGGATAAGATATTTTCATCCTCCAGAATCCCTTTCAGGTCTATAAAAGGGTGTTGTTTTCTCTTATAGATAGCACTAGATTCAAGTTGTTACATTGAAAAACCTTCAAGTCAGTTTGCCTATTCCACTGAGGGTATGAAGTAACATTGTTCACATGATACAAGTTATTTAGCTGAGGATTAGGGATAAAATTATTACTCTGATCCAAACTAAACCACCAAGAGTTAGATGAGAAATTACTAATAAATATTTGAGCTATTTTTTCTGGGACATTCTTCTTAAATAGTCAACAACCCAATTTTCTGACATCCTGTAAGTCTGAGGGAGCACCCCCTGTGCCTCAATCATGAGGTATTTCATTTCACATCAGAAAGGGGGCAAAGAAGGCAGCCAGCCCCTTGTAACCCAGAGAGATCTAGCCTATGTGGTGAATGAGAGGTGGATGACAGTGTACCCTCTTAAGATTGACCACATCTCACACTATCTGAACATGCAAGAGCTGATCCAGAGGATCAGGTGTGTGTGCATTGAGGTGGCAGTGGTGAGAGGTCGCTGCCAGAAAAGAAGTGGCGAGCATCTACCCCCAGAAACAATTTTGGGGTCACCATGGAATTGTTGAAGCCAATTACCTACCCCAGCGACAACTTTAAGATCTTCTGAAAAGATGGAAAATTCAAGTAAATTGGGGGGCCCAACCCTAGTGGGGTCAAAGGGGATAAATCCTTTTAATACTAAATGGGACCAACTCATGTTGGCTGGACTTGGGCGCATCCAGTCTCTTGCCAAATGCAGCGTTGCAAACCCTCCAAGCAGAATCAAAGTGGTAAGAAAAATTTGGCTGCAAAATTTGAGCAAGAGTTGAATGGCCAGAGTTGGTAAATTTGGCATCAAATTAGTTTGTAATTCTCATTTTTCTGAAATTTGGTTAGTATAATGATACCTTTGTTCATGCATTCCCAGTTATTCCCCAAGCCCTATAGTACTTAAGACAACTGTCCCTCACTGTTAAAGGTGGTGCTAAATTCATAAGTTTTTGTTTGAAATAACCAAATCCCCTTTCCATTTAAATTTTCATTTATCAAAAATGTTTTTCCATCTGTTGCTGCAGCTACCCATAACCATGATTCCAGGGCTGCACAATTACTGGGCCCTAGTGGCCATAATTATGACGTTGCTGCCTACCATCATCAAATGAGGTTATCAAGCAAGTGACCAGTTGGGGATATCCCTGAAGGTGGATGCCCTCTGGCGTTGTAACGTCCCATTATTTTTGAAGATTATTTTTCCACGCTGGGGGAGGATCTGTGACATCACCACTTGCTCCACAACCAGAGTACTTCCACACTTCCTGAGCCCTCCGTGGCTCCCAAAAGATTAACCTTGGCGGAATCTGGTGCCACTCTGGTGGCTACAAATTGGTTACTGGTTTGTATGGTGGTTATGATGGTCACTAGCCACCAGCCCTATTTACTTCTCTCCCCACCTACTACCAAATTGTATGGATGCCAGTGTCCCTGGCATTCTGGGTTGCCTTCTGGGTGCTCATGTACCCCAACTGGCAGGACAGTCTCAATTTTATCTGCTGTATCTGTGATAAATCCTCTATTTTTAATCCACTGCTAGTTTGTAGATGTTATGCAATGGTCTCTTTAGCCCTTCCTAAGTGATATATTTTATTTACCACTTCAACAAACATCTTATTTGCATATATTTACCTAATTTATTTCTAAATTTAATGGGATCTGTCTGCTGTCCTTTAGATATTTTCCCCATATTCCATTTTATTTACTTTCATTTTGGGCTCACTTATGCCCTTTTCATTTGAACTCCATGATTGCTTAATTTGTTTATGAAAAATTTGCTGCTTTTTTCATAAAAAGTTTTTAGATCCTTTCATTTTTTCTTGGTATCTAATTATTATCATTTATCTTTCATTATTAGGTCTTTTTATCAGACCTATTACTATATTTTTGGTTAATTGAGTCTATGTGACAGTCCATGTACACCTAGATTTTGCAGCTAACCGCCCTAAAAGCTCAGTAAGATGCTGTGTAGAAGAACATTAACCCAATCTAGAAACCAATTCCTGATGCAGTATTGGCCTCTACCCATGTGACTACATAATATGTCAATGACAAAAAAATCCTAAATTGTTAGCTTTTTATAATACTTTTAAGTGTCATAAAAGGGAGGGTACCCCAGTGGTATAATATGAACTCAATGAACACCGCCACCAAAGTTTGATCCTGGTAGATGAACTTTGAGTAGGGGACAATTATGACTGTGTTGGCGTTATGCACCAATTCCCAAACCAAGATAGCAAATAGCAAGGCGGCACATGGAGTTCCTGGCCTATCATATGCTTCATGTTGAGGTTTTATGATTTTTATATTCCTTTCCCATTAATTTAAATCCCCCTAATCAGTGTGGCATTGTCCCTAGGTTGGTCCACCTCAAAAAAATAAAAATTTATATGGCATAACGTGCATTTTCCTGTAATGTTTGAACATGTCAAGAGAGTGTCTGTAACTCTCTCATTCGTGGAGATGTTATGTGGAATGCCCAACTACACTTTAGAGAACAAAACACTAACATCAGAGGAAACAGTCCACCTCAAAGTGTGCTAGTACCCAAAGGCCCCAAGAAGAGGGAATATAAAATTATATAAATTCCCAAATATGTCTAAAAATCTTGAACTTGGTTACCCCAGAGAAAAGTCCATCACCAAGTGATGACCTGAGTCTAAACTCTTTGGGACCTCAATTTAGGGGTCCAGGTTCTACCAAAGTAGTAATCTGATCTGTAAATAATTTGGGAAGGATAAAATGCCTGAAGTTATTTATGACCTCCTTCAAGGTGTTGGCAATTAGGTCAACCCAAATATTCATTTATCAGATCTGAATGGGGTTTACTGTTGTTAGAAAATCACTTTTATGCAACAGTGGGTTCTGATGGTTGACAGGCCAACCAGTACAAGACTGGTAACCCCTTGCCATTTTGCCTTAGGTGATGGGGCCAGCAGCTGTAAGCTGACCCCTTGGCATGTCACCACCGCCATTTGGGGATCCACCAGCCTAACTCCCAACCAACAAGTATAAATATAAACTTAGATCAAGAGGGAGATTAGGCAAAGGGAGACCTTTATTGAAAGGGAAGCACCAGGTATTTATATATACAAAAGGGCTACTGCATCCACTGATGATCTATCAGCTCATTGCTGGACCTTCCAGACAACCACTCTCTCATCCACTATACTTACTCTCTTCCTGGTGTTGACCCTCTCGCCACATCCTTCCTGATGATCAAATATTAGTTTTGGCTCATCCCCAGCATTCAGTCACTGGTAGGCTGTCTAATTATTAAATATAAACAAATATGAGTGAAGATTTGACTTAGCAATTTTACGCCAGAAACAGCTTAGATTGCTTGGGAACTCAAAATAACTTGGCTTCTTGCTGACAACATGTTTTACCTCTCCAGGTCAATCAATTGGAATATTGACTTTTTCAGGCGATATTTGATTATCAAATATGAGGCGCTGGAAACAACCTCAGCTGCCTCAAACTCAGGATTGTCAGTTTCTGCCAACATTAAATAAATAAATAAATAAATAGATCATCCTCAGCTACTAGTCACCAGTGATCTGAATACCAATTTGGGGCCATCGATTGGCCCCACTCAATCCTAACATCCCAACTCGTCGGAATACAGATTTGGCTCTACCAAATTTGGGGAGCAACTCAACATGAAATCATTAAACCATACAAAATTTAGTCAATAAGCCATTCCACCGGGATTGGCCTATTTCATCCCAAAAAACAAATAAACATTAGAGGAATCTATCTGGTTACTTTTCTTACATTTCCCTCACTTAACCAGATGATATTCCTTCTATGTCCAGATTCAGCGTGTGGGGTGGGAGTCCAGGGCTTGCTCTCCCTGCCACTAAAAATTTCCATAACCTAACTTCTGGTTTGGGGTCTCATTAACATGCTCTTCCCCTCCCCGGCCAAACTGGCGGCACATCCCCACCACCTCCTCACCAACCCATCATCTACTTCAGCACCAACCAGCAGAACACCCTGTAGTGAGCACCACTATTAAATTTGGAGGTATAGTCAATATATGCCAAGAAGGTTGCACAGGGTAAAGCCCACTAAGCAATGTACAGATGATATAAAGATTGTTGACCTTGAGACAACTTAATAAAATTTGATAAAATATGGAGCAATTGCACCAATGACAATTCTTTATTTAATTTAATATTTACAGCAGATACTCTCTGCTCTGCTTTTCCTTCTCTATTAACAATCCTACTCCTTCAATCATCCCATCTCACTTATATATTAGCGACTTCAGTTGACACTGCTCCTTTGGCTTAGACTATTCAGTTCCGCTGTATTCTCATTGGCTCCAGTATTGTATACAATTATTAAATTCCCTGTTGCCTTAGTTTAAGGCGATCTACTAAATATTTGTTGTATGTTGACATTTTCCTTAGTGCTTTATTTGGAGGTGGCCCAATAGTTTCCTTTCTGACTCAATATCACCTCATCCCAAGGTGCTCAAATAATCATAACTAGTAATTATGGTTGGCGGATTCTAGCCACTCTCCAGGGCTTATCATCCAGTCATATAAAATCTCAACATTACCCCCTTTGACTGGACAATAAGTCTCCTATTGTTTATATGCATGAAGGAACATGGCATGCACTTGGTTGATAATCTGACCACTTGCGGGGACCTTAATAGTATAGGCGTTGACACCTGTTTTCTCAATAATTTCAAATGTACTAATCCAGATGCAGGCCAATTTGTGCTTCTGACTGAACTCATGCTGGTCATGGAATAGAACCAGCTCTCCGTCTTTGAACTAAGCTATCATGCTACGCCATTCCTTATAGGCAGCCTAATCCCTTAGTTTTTTTGACAGACTGAAGGGGTATGCTTCAGTTTGCAACTTTGTTAATGTGTTGGCTAGGCTAGTCAAATAATGGTGGGGATCCATTCCGCCTGTATCTTCTACGCAGGCATAGAGAAGTGCCAAAAGTGAAGGGTGTCGTCCATATAGTAATTGAGAGGGTCTCTTCTCCCTGGCGGAATGATAGCTAATGTTATAAGCGAAAATGGTGGTGGAAAGGAGGGAACTTCAATCTGAAGGTAGATTAACTACCCATTTAGGGAGTATGTTCACTAAAGTCCCATTACTTCACTCAACCATCCCATTATACCCAGGTGATATGGGGTCATCAAAACCCCACGGATGGCCATAAGATCATTCAGTTTTGGAAGGATGTGGGAGGTGAAGTTAGTCTCTGTAAAAATTTACTTTGGTGGTTAATATCATCAAGCAACCCAGTAACCTTTTTACTGCACAGGTTCAGTTTCCTCATGCACTTTGTTGCGTTGTATAAAATGAATTATAAACTGATAATAATATGGAGACTATTATCTGTAGTTGATTATGAATTATATTTTGGCCAACGCTCGGCCAGTATTCCCAATTAAATACTTGTGATGTCATACTTGTAGGGATTTGTTCCCTTTCTCTTGTCCACCCAATCTTTGCTGAGATACCCCAGTGACAGTCTCTTTGGCCCAACACACAGTTGACAGCTATCCCTGATTGTGGCTCCTTCTTCTCTTGATCCCATCTCAGATCTTTACTCTTCTCTCTGAGTCTTCCATTTATTGCCCTCTGCAATAATATCCTTGAGACAGAACAGCACAATTGAAGCTGATAGTTTACTATATACCAAATGGATATTATTATGTTCTCATAAATACTGTAATACTATTTGACTGTTTGACTGTTTTTATTATAGTAAACTCTAGGGAATATATATATTGAGGAATTTGGATGTCTAACCCTTGGTTGACACCTCTTCTATGAAATGGAAGCCGTTGCCATTATATCACCCATCCTCATCTTGGCAGTGATGGTCTTCCCCATCCTGGCTAGGATTCCATCGTTGGACATCCTTAAGACCTCAAACAGAAGAAGTCAGAAAACGTGTCCCTAACATTTTCCTCTTGATCCAAGTGAACCAACCATATTTGGCTAGCGACCTGCTTAGTTAATGGGACTTATTAACCATTATGGCAGGTCACTCACCAACTGATTGATTTGCTAGTTGCAGGAGGCATCACTCGCCTCACAACTTGCTGTTCATTCTCAATCAGTCAGTGATGAAACCTGACTGATCCCAATCGGTACACCTGATAGTTAATCATTATCAGATGCCCCTATTTTGTCAGCAACTCCACCCGATGAGATCTTGAGTATTTGTCTGGATTGATATTCAACGGATATGGCCAGGCGAATATCCCAAAATCCCCCAGATGTAGTCACTCTGAAACTTGGGCCAACTGATTTCTGATTCACTTCGCCTTAGAGAATTTTACTCTAGCGATACTAGGTAATCTAGCAGGTTGGGAATATGGGGAAAAAATCCTAACACATCCCCCTCTTGCCTAGATTTCCCGCAAGAAAAGGACCAGGGCATGAGAACACCACTCCAGACACTTGGTCAAATACTTCAATTGGTTCAAGCAGAGTACACTCATCAATAAACAATTCTTTTCATGATGACCTTTGGCATATAGTGTTCTTCCTCTTCCTCCTCGCTACCACCTTCTCAGAGCGCAGTCCCCACAATATACTGCCATGCCAGGCTGATCGATTTACTCATGACAATATTAGTCCCAGGATCCGGTTTTCCCCCATCAGGGTATATGACCCGCTGTCATATTCAAGATTCTTGGTCTGGCATCCTTAATTTCCTGATTTTCTCTTTGTCCTAGACAGGAGACTCTTGCTGTCAATGTTCATTTTGTGGCCCAATTAAGAATACTTATTTCTATTTGCCCTTGTTATTTCTCTCATAACCTCTTGGCTTAAGTCATCCCTAATTCTTCTCTTGGAGAGCTTGTCCCATTAATTTTGAGATTAATTTCTCAAAAATTGGAGCTTAATGGATTGTAGAGTGCATAATGTCAACTTTCATAAGTCCAACATTCCCCCTCTCATCCAGCTCATATGTCAAATTATGAGTTGCGATACCTGCAGCTTCTGAACAGTTTGTCTGATTAAGACCTCCATCTCTTCCAGCATATGAGTTGGGGTGCTTGGTGGAACCTCTTCTATGGTCCTTCCAGGACTCATATGCCTAGTCTAATGCTAGCGGCTAGTCCTTCCATTGAATTACCAGAAATGGTAACTAATCCCTCCAAAACCAGGCTGACTATTGTTTAAAAAACTCTTGGCCGATTCTTCCTCTGCTGTCAATTCCAGAGTTGGACTTCAAAACTCTTTTGGATTCAGCTCCTTTTGCTGATGCTCCAAACATCGTCATAGATGCTCCATAGATTATGCTGGTGGCTCTTGATCAATCGTTTCTTGCCAGGTCAGACCTGCTTCCTGAGTTCCTCTTCCAACTCAGTCAATATTACAAACCCGCTGTTCTGGTCTCCAATTTCACCATTGGTAACAGCATTTACTTTGAGCTCTCCTACGCTGAACTCTGGGCCCAAGCCACCAAGGCTTTGACTCTAGCACTGAATACCTCTGATCTTGATAACATCCTGGATCAGGATACTGCCACTTATGCTCTTCACTTTGCTGGCCAAGTTCTTCAAAGTTGGTCCACAAAGCTTCCAGCCTCGCCTGGGTTCCACTGTTCATTCAGCTTTAGCTTCTGAGAAGCCCATAGTTGTCACTTTCAGGATGCAATCCACTCCCTGCAAGACTATCTCTTCTCTGGCACTTCCCATTGGTATCTTCTGCTGATGGCGTTGATAGGGGGCATGATTCAGCAACCACCGTCAAGCATCCCTTCTTTGTTGCCAGCCCATATGTCCAGTGTCCTTGATGAAGCCTGTCATCAGGCGCTCAGGACTAATCTTCCAGCTCCAGTACTGTATCAAGATTACTCAGGGTTATTTGCCAATTGCCTCTTCTTATACTGTTGCTTTCCTCCCCGCTCCAGGGTTTTGCGATTGGCTTCATCTGACATCTCAATTTTCCCTTCCCCTAGTTGCTTTCTCACAGGGCTCTGCATCCGCTAAAAGAACATGGTTACATGTAGGTCTTTCGCTCTTGCTAGCATCCAATCTCATATCAATTTCAATGGGCTGTTCCTTCCTACCGCGATCCATCCTCCCTTCCCCAAGAGGCGACATAGGCGGAATCATCCCCATTCCAAGGACAATTAATAAAAAATAAAAATATAAAATTATATATCGGCCTTTTCTCTGTGCAGTTTATAATCTTTTTTCCCATATTTTTTATCAATTTTTTATCTTTATTCTTCTTTTTTCCTATGGGACTTAACCTTGTTTTGGTTCAGCGGTCCATCTTTTTTTACTTTTTCCCCCAAACTGGGTCCTGGGTACTTAAACCTGCCAGTTTTCTATGGCTCAGAGGACCTTTTTTTGGACTTAACAATCTAGATTGGTTCAAAGAATTTTTTAGACTTGACCTAATCATTAGGACATGGCCAACTTAATGGTTCATCAGTCCTTTGGGAACTCTTTTTTATTTTTTTTCATCAATCCAACACTTTATAACTTAGTGTGAACTTGATTCACAACTCTTCCATCCAAGAGATTCTTGATGGAGTAAGCATCAGTCACCATCTTGGTGATCACTTCAAATGGACCTGACCACAATGCATTTAATTTGTTTCTTTATCCAAAACCATGCATATTGCAATAGGCAACTCTTTCCCCTATTCAATATTTGGCTAAGGCCAGTCAGTTCTTGTCATCCGTTGATTTTGCTAGTATCCTTTTCTTCAAGGTAGTATCAAATGCTTGTGTTTGCATATTGATCAGGATACTTGTCAGTCAATTCAGGTATTGCTTGGTACTCATACCTGACGTAGGTTCCACCACTGAATATAAAATCGGCAGAAACGCGGCCTTTCTTCCATATAATAAATTAAATGGCATCTTTCCCGTCGCCATATGATGACTAATATTGTATGCAAACATCACCAAACTCAGGTACATTCCCCATGTGGAAGTTCTCCCTGCGACTAGCTTCCTCAGCGTTGCAGCCAGCGTTCCATTGACCCATTCTACCAGTCCATTTGTCTCCAGCCAGTAAGGTACTGACATGACTCTTCGGATCCCCATTATCTCATTTAATCTCAGGATCACTTGAGATGTGAAGTTGGTCCCATTGTCACTAAGCAGGACCTGCGGAAATCCATGCTGGTATACTACTTGATCCAGAATGAACCTCGCAATACTGGTAGCAACTACTCTCATTAGGGTCTTCAACTTGACCCATCTCATCAGATGGTTAATGGCAACTATAATGTACTCAACTCCCCCTGTGCTCATTGTCAGCGGTCCCATCACATTAATGGACACCATGTGCCAGGCAAATCCAGGGCGGACCAGTCAGTATCCAGTTGTATTCTTATGTGGTTTGTGCAGCTGGCACTCCACGCAACAAGCTAGATAATCTGTGACATCTTAGTTGATGGATTCCCAGTAATAATACTGGCAAATATGGTTGATTGCTTTTCTCAGGCCTCCATGCCTGACAACCTTGTGAGCTGCTTGTACTATTGCTGCTCTTTCTGACTGTTTCAGGAACAATAAGTGCTTCCCATTGATCATCTTGAATACTTGTCCATTAATAGTCTCAGTGTTTTCCATCACTTTCCAAAGCGCACCTTGGATTTCTTAAGGCTCATCCCCGATGTTTCCTTTGACCATTCTCTGGAATAGCTCATCTGCTTGCGGGTATACCATCTGGACCATTGGCAACCGCAATAAGCCATCTGCGTTCTGATGAGAAGCCCCCACTCAATGGACAATCTTATAATCATAAGCCTGGAGCTTAAGTGCCCATCAGGCCAGTCATCCTTCCAGCTCTCTCAAATTATGTAGCCAACACAGCAAAGAGTGGTCCATTACCACCTTAAAGTGCATTCCATGGACTTACACCCAAAACTGCTTGCATGCATAAATGACCGCAAGGCATTCCCACTCAGTCATGGTGTAGTTCCTCTCAGTGGCTGAGAGTGTCCAGCTCACATATGTTACTGGATGCTCATCCTCAAGTTTGTCTACTTGGCTCAGTATGGCGCTGATCACCATCAATGAAGCATCAATTTGAATAATAAATTCCTGATCAAAATTTCAGATATTTCAGAATCATTGAATCTATCAAATAATGGCGTAACTCAATGAAGGAGTCCTGGGCCTCTTCATTCCATATGAATCCTTTTTTGGATCCTTTAATAAATGGAATAATGACTTGGCTATTCGGGTGAATTCCCAAATAAATCTTCTAATAGATTGATACTCTCAGCAACTCATGCTGGCAATCTCATTTCGTCCTGATCAGCAGATTTTCTCCAGTATTGACCTTATGGATCATGTGTCATGCGCATCCCAAATTGTGGTCATTTTTAGGCAAATACTCTCCAATACTTTTCAACAATTTGAGCACCTCCTCTTGCTGGCCTTCCAACAGATCAGCGAGTTGCTCCTGATCAACCAATAGGTTAATCCTCTTGGTTACCCCGGCCAATAATTTCATCTCATCAAGAGTAAAATTTCCTCCATTCAGCCATAAGGATTTCTAGTCATTTCTTAGGTCTGAAACTCATAGACCATAAAATCAATATTTTAATAATTTATATATATTTTTTTGTGTTTTTCTTTTGCAATGGGACTTGCAACCTACAAAAAGGTTCAGAGGTCCTTCTTTTCCCCTTCATTCAAACTGGGTCCTGGGTACTTAAACCTACCAGTTATCATGGTTCAAAATCTTATCCTCTTAAGATTTAACCAACCATTTGGTTCAGTGGTCCTCTTCTAGGACTTGACAAAAATCTCAGGACATAACCATTTAATGGTTCAGAGGTCCGCTGGGAATATTTCAACCATTTTCTCTTAGGCTCAATACTTCTGATTAATATTGACCTTCTTCATTATATGACCAGCAGCGCTGTTTCTTCACGTATAGGCTACACTTACTGACTTTTGGCAATACTCTTGAATATTAGGCCTTTAATACCGACTGGTTCTTCGTCCAACAGGCCCTAATTTCATCTCATATTCGGCAACTAATGCTTTTGGATCCTTGTATCTCATTAGCTAACAGTTTCAGCAGATTGTCCAGATCATTTTTCTCCTGAAAACGATTTTCAGCCTTCATGGCTATCCTTAATTACACAGGTCATTCTGGCCTCGTTAGCTTCATCCAATTTCTCCTGAATTGATGAACTCGTCTCCAGCCACTTCTGACCATTGATTGAGTGTTATTGATTTAAATGATTTTCTCCACTGTCTTGGATTAATTATTTCCTGTTTTGTCACATATCTTCATTGGTATGAAAATCCAATTCTCTGGATTGATTGCTTCCTTGTTCATCCAATGCCTCATCTAAACACTCACTCCTCAGGACTATTTAAAGCGGACCCAATTTTAACCTGAGTTGATCCTGCTGTTCCTCAGGACTATTTCCAGCAGACCTAATTTCAACCCGAGTTGGCCCTGCTGCTACTCTTCATCTAAAGTAGATGTCCGGTGGAACTGGTTTCCTTGCTGCACTAGATAGTTCCATATCTAGGCTGCAAGTCCTTTTCCCTGAACTTGAGTATCTTCATATTGCTTCACTCAAAGCTCCACTGCTGAGATGGGTGAACGCCACTGAACATGATCCTCTTCACGTTCCATCTTTGATACTTCCTTCAGTAACTTATTTCCAAATTTGGAAACATCTTCATAGAATATCATTTTCTATATTCTTCAACTCAACTACCCCTGTAGTTAGCACCAACTTGTAAAAATTTACTTTGGTGATTGTTATCAGCAAGCAACCCAGTAACCTTTTTACTGCATAGGTTCAGTTTCCTCATGAACTTCGTCACATTGTATAGAATGAATAATTAATAAATAATAGTATGGAGACTATTATCCATAGTTGAGTATAAATTTTATTTTGGCCCAACGCTCAGCCAGTATTCCCAAAATAAATACTCATGATGTCATACTTGTAGGGATTTTTCCTTGCTCTTGTCCACCCAATCTTCGCTGAGATACCCCAGTGACAGTCTCTTTGGCCCAACACACAGTTGACAGCTATCCCTGATTGTGGCTCCTTCTTCTCTAGATCCCAGCTCAGATCTTTACTCTTCTCTCTTAGAGTCTTCAAATTATTGCCCTCTGCAATAATATCCTTGAGACAGAACAGCACAATTGAAGCTGATAGTTTAACTATATACCAAATGGATAATATTATGTTCCCATAAATACTGTAATACTATTTGACTGTTTGACTGTTTTTATTATAGTAAATCTTAGGGAATATATATAGTGGGGAATTCGGCTGTCTAACCCTCAGTTGACACCTCTTTGATGAAATGGCAGCCATTGCCATTAAATCACCCATCCTCATCTCAGCAGCGATGGTCTTCCCCATCCTGGCTAGGATTCTGTCATTGGACATTCTTGAGACTTCAAATGGAAAGAGTCAGAAAACGTGTACCTAACGTTTTCCTCTCAATCCAAGCGAACCAACCATATTTGGCTAGAGACCTGCTTAGGTAATGGGATTTATTACCCATTATGGCAGGTCACTCACCAACTGATTAATTTGCTAGTTGCAGGCGGCATCACTCGCCTCACAACTTGGTATACATTCCCAATCAGTTGGTGATGAAACCTGACTGATCCCAATTGGTACACCTGATAGTTAATCACTATCAGATGCCCCTATTTCATCAGCAACTCTGCCCGATGATATCTTAAGTATTCATCCAGATCAATCCCCAACAGATATGAATAGGCGATTATCCCAAAATCCCCTGAATGTAGTTACTCCAAAACTCAGGCCAACCGATTTATGATTCACTTCGCCTCAGGGAATTTTCCCCTAGTGATACCAGGTAATACAGCAGGCTGGGAATATGGGCAAAAATCCCAACAGTTTATTATTGGTAAGGATGAACTGAGGGCAGCCATGTCGGTGGATAATACATTACATTATGAACTTTGCCACTGTGACTGCCCCCAAATACTGTATTGCCCGTACTTCAACCCACCTAGTCAAGTGGTTAATTGCCACTAGAATGTATTTGGACCAGTTAGCTCCCACTGGCAGAGGTCCAACGACATCAAGGGAAACTATATGCCAAGCAAAATTTGGTTTCACTAGCCAGTATGAAGTCTTCTGGTGGAACGGCTTTTCCACTTAGAACTGGTGGAAGCAGGAAATGGTTTCAAGCACATCAAAGTTCATGCTTTCCTAATAATACTGAGGGCGAAAAACATTATCTTTCACATACCACCATGTTGACTGCCTTATGTGCGCTCATGATGATTCTAGGCCATGCTAAGGGTCTCAGGAAGTTCACTGTAGAATCTCCAATACGCTTATACAACTCAAAATTCCGTTGGAAGGTAATAACTTGCATCTTGTTTAAAGCTTTTATGACTTGAGGCTGTTTGTTGTCATATTTTCCGCTGAACATTTTATTGTACATCACCTTGCTCAGATCTGCTGTGATGGCAACCATTGGAAGTCTCAATAAGCAATGCCCTTCTGATGTTTTGCTCCAGGTTGGTGGAGAATCTCAAAGACATAAGCCTGCAGTTTGAGGGTCCATTGGGCTAGACGCCCTTCAGGCTCCTTGAGGTTCTGCAACCAGAGTAATGAAGCATGATCTGTTATGACTTTAAACTTCACTCCATGAAGATACACCCTAAATTGCTTATATGCATATATTACTGCTAAGCACTCCCAATTGGTCATGGATATCTATGTTCATGGCAATTCAGACTCTGACTGCAGTAAGCCACTGGGTGCTCCTCCCCCTCATTGTCTTTTTGGGATAGGACCGCCCCTACAGCGGAAAGAGATTCATCTGTCAGGATGATAAAATTTTTATTAAAATTTGGGTAGCGCAGCACTGGCGCACTGATTAATGCCATTTGAAGTGTATTAAAAGAGCATTGTCAGCATCCCGTCCATTCAGACGCGGCATTATTCATCAATAACTCAAAAAGCGGACGTCCAACACAGCTGAAGTTAGGGATGAAGTGCTGGTAATAACTGACCATTCCCAAAAATATCTTTATGCCATGCTTACTGTTTGGCATAGTCATTTTTCAGATGACCTCCAACTTGGCTGGATGAGGTTTCAGTTCCCTTAAGTCTACCACAAACCCCAGAGAATCCAGCTGGTCTTTGAACAAGTGACATTTTTGAGGCTGAAACTTGATGTTAGCCTCAGCGAGATGGTATAATACTTTTCTAAATGGTCAAGGTGCTCAGAAAAAGTTTGGGAGAACACTTTGATGTCATTTAGGCACACAAGGACACTTGAAAGCTTCAGGTCACCAAGGATAGTGTCCATGGCTCGTTGAAACGTAGCTGGAGAGTTACATAGCCCTTGAGGCATACGTGGCAATTGGAAAAGCCCCTTAGATGTGATTATGGCGCATTTCTGCTGTTCCGCTGTGGGCAACTCAATTTTCCAGTAACTCAATACCAGATCCATCACCAAGAAGTAGCGAGCTCCTTATAACCAATATAAAGCATCGTCAATCTGAGGCAAAAGAAATGAGTTTTTCTTAGCAATACTGTTGAGCTTCCATTAGTTTATCACCACCCTGTTGGTACCATCATTTGTTTTTACAATCAAAATAGGCGAAGCCCACAGACCCTGGATGGTCAAGCATCCCTTGCTCCAGTAGCTTATTAATTTTCTTGGTGACAACTTCTTCATCTTCCCTTGATCAGAAGATTGGCCGAGACCTTATGAGTGAATGATCTCCTGTGTCCAGTGATGGACCACTCCCCAAGTGCACCCTAAATTGTGGTCATTGATGACAAAAATCTCCTTATATTTTTAAAATGGAGCTATCACTTGACTTTTTGTTCTTCTGATAATCCTATTAAATTATTCCGTGGTACCACCATCATTACATCAGGATGCAGCTCAATGGGTAGACCAAATTCATCCAGTGATTTAAACTCATGAGCCTGAAAGATCTCCTCAACTGAGGGCAAGTGTAAATAAGCTACTATTTGATGCTGGCAGATTTGCAATGGTTCGTTCTGTAGATTTGCTAGCAAAACCTTGATCTCACCTTGTCCTGGGAGTATAATGACTGGAGCCACATGAGGCTCAAGCTTTGTTTGCTGATAAGGCCCAATGACCTCCCCATAGAGCCCAGCTGGCACTTACACTTTGAACTCAGTGTTTACTATTATTTGGTGTCCAGAAGGAATAGATGTAGATCCAGCAGCTCTTAGAGGCAGCCCTTGATATTCATATATTTGCTGTGGAAGGTTCAGGGTCTTGCTCTTTAATTTATGGTAGAGTAATGGAGTCACCTTATCAATGTATGCAAGGTTAATATGTCCCATATTCATAAGATCCTTTGGCACTCCGCTAGAGGTAAAGTAAATTAGGATCCTCTGCCCCAGAATTTCGAAAGTCTCTCCAGTAATATCAATGAAAGCCCCAAAGTGTCGCATGAAAGCAGCTCCAATTAACATGTCATAATTGTTGTTTAGTAGCACTATTAACAGAGCTACAACAACAATTGACACAAACCACAAAGGTGTCATGTGTAGATGAAATCATAGTGGGGACCAACCCCAAGGATAAGGATGGGTGCCAGGAAACCCAGAAGGTGAAGCTTCAGGACCTCCCTGACCTCAGGCACACACTGGACCAACGCTGGGTACAAGCTAAATATTCCCAGGCTGGTACTAGTGAGGTGCCAAACGCCCAGCCCCTTACATCAGCCCAGGCGTTAAAAGGTGGCTTACATAACAAACGCAGATGGTTCAGTTTGGTTGGTCAAGGAATGGGGTTTCAAAACTCATTCCATTTATGAAATCACATGTTTGGGTCAAATCCAACTTTAACCAATTACATAAGTGAAGTCAGTTTCAGCATATTCTACCAATATGGATGTTAGTGTGTGCCTATTGGTGGGTCAGTGCTTGGGCCCACTTCAGCAAACCCCTTATTCCCCCATCGAAGTTTAATTATGTTTTCCTCAACCAACATTCCTTATTGGTCAACTTCTGAATAAACGTTTTACCATTTTACGTTTTATTTTATGATATTTCAAGTACTCCTGTGCGCAAACCTCTTCAAGGAGGTCTTGCGCTCCATTAACCTTGCCATTTTACATATACTCAAGCTATTCCCTAGTGCACAGTTTGGTCGCCCAGGTTCCCTCCAACCTGGGTCGCTTACCCCCTTCCTCTTTGTGCACCGCGTCGCTTTTTATGGGTCATTTATTATAAAACTTGCACTTCTCTGCCTAAGTTGTTATTGCTACAGCACCCTCTGCTGGGCTCTAATAACTTTATCACTAACAGCTAGTTCCCTGGCGTTAGCCTTGTGCACTGAGCACTACCACGCTGGGAACAGGAGAGTTATAGATACTCTCCTTACATTAGTTGACCAACCACCTAAAATCATGTGCACAAACTTTTTCGTGTGGGACTTTTCCAAAGTGTAAATGATGGGCGCCAGCTGAGGGCCTTGGCTGTGGTCAGCTGCACCGCTGTTTTCTCTTTTTCCCAAACGTTGGAGTAACTCAGCATTATTATGGTCGCCTCCAACTGGAAAGTATTTACCCTTAGTGCTCATACCTGATGGATACAGACATTTTAAGGTCCAGAAGTTGTTATTCCCCAACTTACCGTCAAAATTACTAATTTCAATTTTTATTAAACGGGGTTTATTTTGACAGCGCATTCAAATAATCCAGGCGGAATTGGCGCAGGGGGCCCTGGGGGTGTTGGCCTTGGATAACGTCGGGCATTCTGTTGCTGTAAAGGGAATAGGGTCGTTCACAATCTAGAAACGTGTTTTATAATGAAAACCTGATATATACCTCTGAACCATATTTGCTCTCTCATAGCTCAGATATAGAACCTATTCACGTGTATGAAATCACCCCAGAAATTCCCCGTTTGACTTCTTCCATGATTCGCAGCATTCAGGAAGTTGAAAAAGAACTGCGCTTACAATATGAAAATGTTTATGCCCCTACTGAAGATATGGAGGGATATGTGGCCTCAATAGTAAGAGTGGCCAAATATCCCTCTCCATTCTTCGATTCAAAATCATAACAGAGTGACATGCTACTGCCAAATGAAGAGTTTGGTGGTGATTTACTGTCATTTTCAGCTTTAAATAAAGATCATTCTAGGTATTTTTACTGAATGCTACCCTTTCCTCCCCTTTAAGGAACTCAGCACCACTATTTTGGTGGATACTGGCGCCTCTATAAACTTTATGGACCAGTGCCTAGCCGACTACCTTGGACTGAGTTACCTGCCAGGTGGTATGGTTGGGGGATGGGCCTCCCAAGGTATTCCCATTCTGAAGATCATTGGGACAGTGGACTATCAGGTTGGCAAGTACCACTTGTTAGATAACATCCAAGCTATCAAAAACTTATTGTACCCTATCATTCTGGGTGTGGAGTGGTGGCAGAAGTTTGACGTTAGAACCAACTTGAAAAAGAATACCCTATCCTTAACAGTAAAAAATGGCCGCACACTAGTTGTTCCTTTGTCTGAGGCTGACGCTCAGGGTGACTTGCCCCACTGGCCCCACCTTCACACCCTTAGCCTAGCTTCTATGCTGAAGCCCACTGTGGTGGTTCCCCTACCTTATTGTTTGGAGGGTTTGGAATCCTCTTTTGATGCAGCATCCGCTAATGCACTCCCCGAGCACTCTGAGTTTGACTGTGACTTCAAGCTCACTGTGGATCTGGTGCATATATCTTTCCCCATTTACCCATTGACTGTTTGAGAGGAAGAGGCGTTGGATGTGTGGGTGAAGGAACAGATAGCCAAAGGTGCAATTTTTCAGCGTACCTCCCCTGTATAATCTCCACTTCTCTTTTATTGAGAAGTCTGATGGTACTCTGCGCCCATGTGTGGACTATGGGAACCTCAATAACGTTACTGTACCAGACCTCCATCCCATCCCTTTGGATTCACAGATTGCACTCTATGTGGAAAAGGCAAAAGTCTTCTCCAAGCTGGATTACCTCAATGCGTTCAATCAGATTCAGATTAAAATAGACAAGAGTGGTTAACCACCCTATATACCAGAAAGGGGATTTTCCAGTTTTAGGTCATGCCCTTTGGGTTTAAGAATGCCCCTGCCATCTTTAAACGCCGCATTGATGCAGCGTTGGGGGACTTGTTAGGGTTATGCGCTGTTGCCTACATGGATGATATCCTGGTGTTTTCCCCTGATCAGGAGTCCCATGCAGTACACCTTTGGCAAGTGGTGGAGATATTAAAGGCAGCCAGCCTTACGCTGAAGATTAGCAAGTGCGAATTATTCAAGTCATAGGTCACTTTTCTGGGTAGCGTCATGTTTGACTAAGGACACATGATAACTCCAGACAAGGAGAAGGCGATTCGTGAGTGGCCGACCCCTACTTCAGTAAAATAATTGAGGAGTTTTTTGGGGATGTGTACGTTCCTCAAGAAGTTCACGCCAAACCTTTATGAGGTGGCAGCGCCCTTATATAGGGCTAGTGGTGCAAAAATGCTTCAGTATCCCCGCTTTGGAGGATGTTTTCCAAGTTGTGAAGTGCAATCTGCTGTCCACGTCCATCCTTCACCATGTTGACTCTTCCAAAGAGTTCATTGTGTCTACTGATGCCTCCAACTTCGCCATAGCGGCTGCCCTGTTACAAGCAGGCGAAGATGGGATAGAGAATCCGGTGGGATATTTTTACAGGAAAATGTCTCTGCCTGAGTTGAATTACGCCGTTTACAACAAGGAGTTACTAGCAGTGGTGTAGGCGCTGACATATTAGCGTCACCAATTGCATGGCTCTACCCAACTATTCCGCATACAAACAGATCATCGTGCCTTACTGTACTACCGCGCCTCACATGTCCTAACCCCACAGCAGACCCGTTGGCATGAGACCCTTTCCCAAATTGCCTTTTCTTAAAAATTCATAAAGGGTAAGGATAATGGTTTGGAGGATGCTTTAAGCCGCAACCCTGCTTTAGCTCCTGATCCAAAGGAGGTTGAGGGTTACAACACACAGATGATGATTCCTCCAAATAAAGTTATGTCTCAGCTTCCCTCTCCCCGGCTAACGGGCCAGCGCTTGCAACTCTGGAGAATGTGGAGGAATATGATATGTTCAGAAAGGTGGTCCTTTCTCAGCCGCTATCTGCTGAATATAATATGGTACTCGCCAAGAGCGCTTTAAATCAAGAGGACCTATCCAGGGGTTAGCATGTAAAAGATGAGATGGTGTGGTTTCATGGGCGCCTTTGGGTACCTGGTGGACCACTGCGCCTGGAAATCATCCGGGGCTATCATGATGGAATCACCATTGGTCATCCTGGGAAAGCAAAGACCTTGGAGTTGATACGTCGCAACTACAATTGGAAGGGCTTACCTGCTCAGGTGGGGCGGTATTGTAAGGAGTGTTTGATCTGCAACCAAATGAAGCCAAATCTTCAACCGTTAGCAGGGTTGTTGGTACCAGTCCAGAAATCTGAAGGGCCCTGGACTTCCCTATTGGTGGATTTTATTGTGGAACTACCTGTCTCTGATGGTTACGATGCCATCATGGTAGTGGTGGACCAGTTTACAAAGTTTGACCACTTCATTCCTTGCAGAATGACAATAACCGCGGCTGAGATGGCTAGGCTCTTCGTCACGCATGTGTTTGCGTTCCTTGGGGTTCTTCAAGAGATTTTTAGTGGATGGGGACCCCAATTTACCTTTGTCTTTTTAAAAGAGTTGTGTAAGACTCTTCAGATTCGCCCTTGCCATTTGACTGCTTATCACCCTCAATCAGATGGGCAGACTGAACGAGTGAACCAGTGCTTGGAGTAGTTCCTGCGGTATTACACCGCCGCGGATCATTCAGATTGGGCTTCTCACCTTCCCATAGCCCAATTTAATTACAACAACACTTTGCATTCTTCGATTGGTTGTTCTCCTTTTTTTGCCAACCATGGCTTTAACCCGCCTTTAACATGGAGCCCAGCTTTGGATCTAAGGTTGAAGAGGTGGTAAACTTCTCTAAGACAATCAAGAAGGTCCACCAGGGGGTTCCCACAAATTTGGAGGCGGCAATGCAAGTGTATAAGGAGAACACTGATGATAAGCGCGAGTGGGTCCTGCATACAAGGAAGGGCATCTCGTGATTCTTGATGCTCGTAACATCCCTATTAAGCAGCCATGCAAGAAGCTGGGAGCAAAGAGGATTGGCCCCTACCGCGTTGTTAGAAAAATGGGCCATGCCTCATACCAGCTAGATCTTCCCCCTTCATTTCAGATCTTCTCTGTGTTTCATGAGAGCAAACTGACATTGTTTGAGGGCCCCCCACCAGAGACTCCTGAGGCCCATCTTGTGAATGGGGCTCCAGAGTGGGAGGTGGATGAATTAGTTGCCTCCCGCCGCGTTAAAAGAAGACTGGAGTACCTTGTATCCTAGAAGGGCTTTAACGTTGCAGAGAACAAATGGGTTCCAGCATGTGACTCTGTGCATGCCCAAGATCATATTGAAGCCTTCCACAAGCGTTATCCTCAGGCTGCGGGATCTCAACCCAAGCTGACCGTTTCCGCCATGAAGCTGGCCCCTGCCCACAAGAACTTTTCCCATGCGCAAGCCTCTGGGGGGGTTGAGCCCATCTGGAGGAGAGGGTAATGTCATGTGTAGATGACATCATAGTGGGGACCAACCCCAAGGATAAGGCTGGGCGCCAGGAAACCCAGAAGGTGAAGCTTCAGGCCCTCCCTGACCTCAGGCACACACTGGACCAACGCTGGGTATAAGCTAAATATGCCCAAGTTGGTATTAGTGAGGTGTCAAACGCCCAGCCCCTTACATCAGCCCAGGCGTTAAAATGAATGGTTTACATAACAAACGCAGATGGCTCAGTTTGGTTGGTCAAGGAACGGGATTTCAAAACCCATTTCATTTATAGAATCACATATTTGGGTTCAATTCAACTTCAATCAATTACATTAGTGAAGTCAGTTTCAGCGTATTCTACCAATCTGGATGATAGTGTGTACCTATTGGTGCGTTGGTGCTTGGGCCCACTTCAGTGAACCCCTTATTCCCCCATCGAAGTTTAATTATTTTTCCCCGACCAACATTCCTTGTTAGTCGATTTTGAATAAACATTTCCCCTTTTACGTTTTATTTTATGAGAAGCAAACGCTCCTGTGCGCGAACCTCTTCAAGGAGGTATTGCACTCCATTAACCTTGCCATTTTACATATACTCAAGCTATTCCCTAGTGCACAGTTTGGTCGCCCAGGTTCCCTCCAACCTGGGTCGCTTACCCCTTCCTCTTTATGCACCGCGTCGCTTTTTATGGGTCATTTATTATAAAACTTGCACTTCTCTGCCTAAGTTGTTATTGCTCCAGCACCCTCTGCTGGGCTCTATTAACTTTCGCACTATTGGCTAGTTCCCTGACGTTGGCCTTATGCGCTGAGCACTACCATGCTGGGAACAGGAGAGTTATAGATACTCTCCTTACAAAAGGTAGCGCGCTGTACGCTCCCTCAGAGACCATGATTTCCACTCCAGTGGTCCCATACAGAATTTGATGTTATACATTAGGCTTTAATGTCAACTTTGCCACTAGTTTAGTAGAAACTATGGTGACTGAGTCACATGTATCTATTATAGTAAAAACTCGATTTTTGCTACAAAATGTCACAGTATGTACACTCAGAATAATAAGTGTATTGACTGTTTATTATGTGGACATTTAAAGATTCTTTTTTACCAAGGAAGCTCATAATAGGGGGGGGGGGGGGGGGGGGGGGGGGGGGGGGGGGGGGGGGGGGGGGGGGCCCCCCCCCCCCCCCCCCCCCCCCCCCCCCCCCCCCCCCCCCCCCCCCCCCCCCCCCCCCCCCCCCCCCCCCCCCCCCTCACCAACCTTTGGGATATTCATTAGCAATAGCATCTAACAGAAGGGAAACGTTTAAAACTTTCAGGGAAGGTGCATCTGCGGCTGGATCCAGCTTGTATGAAGAAATTAGGCTGAACATATGACAGGAATATGGCTTTGGTTGCTTCTGAGGTCCTTCATCCGCCGTGGCCTTGGCTTGCACCCATGTCAGTACGTTCACTCCCTACAACCAGTTTCTGGTATAAAAACCTGTTATTGTTTTGAGAAGCCTCCAGTGAATATACTACAATGGGTTCAGGTGGGACGTTTGGGGTTTGGATAGCAGATGTAGAGAACCCTGTCTCTACTCAGCTCCATTTTTCACTGTTAGTATTGATCTTGTTTCACGTAGTGAACTTGATTGTTAGGGCAACTCCATGCAAGGTGGCCAGGGAGACCACATTCAAAACAATTAACCCTGTAGGGTTCACATCCTTGGTTCTCATAAGAAGGAACAGGCTGATAATTTGCTTGCTGACGATTGGCGTAACCTGGGCCATGTCAATAGGATTGTCTGGATTATCCCTGGGTTAGGTGAAAGCCTTGTCTAGAAGAATGGCCGATACCTTCATTCATGGGACACAAATCTCAAATGGCTCGATAAGTTTGAGAATGGGGTTCAAATCTATAATATCAGCGGGTATACCAAATTTGGGGTTTTACATAAACAACTCTGAATTTAAGAAATCGTTACATCCCCATTTCCTGAGTCACGTGAAGAGGGGTTTCCAAATATCCGGTCACAAGGGCGGCGAGATCCAAGTAAGGTTCAAAATGGTGGTCATTCCAGAAGGCCAGGAAAGATCCTAAATGGATGGGGACGTGACAATACTTGAGGTACCATGCCCCCACGCACCCTATAAATATCAATGCATGTTAGTTTAGTAAAGTCCTTTTTCAATAGGATATAATTTTATCTTGTTTTATTTAAGCATTAACTTATTCTAATGAACGAAGTCACTAACATCGCGCCTAAAGCCGCCCTTATCCTCTCAGCTGACCATAGTCTCCTGCAGTCAGCCACCATATTGGTTTCCCAGCGTTAGCACCAGCGTGCGCATCTGGCGGAAACTGTATAAGGATGATTGCTGACAATTGGCGCAATCAATGCCAGGCTGGTAGTTGGGCTGCTGACATTTTTTTAAGCAGGGCCATATAAGAAGTCAAACTGCTTGGGATTACTTGTTGAGGGCAATGTGAATGATTATAATAAGGACAGGGGTTACTAGGTGGAATCTGAACAGGGTAGAAGAATTCCCATGAATAAGAAGGTCCAGCGATGGCGGCAATTTGTTTTGGCTCTTTATTGGGTGGAGGGAAAGTAGAAGATAGACGGCGCAGGAACTGAACAATTTTGAGCAAGGGTACGTCATCCTCCAAAACCAGATTCATGACATTTTAAAACTTGTGGTACGGCTTCACTGTGGAGGTCATTGCAATTTACACATCAGATTTAGATAAATTCTCTGCCCCAATAAGCACATGGGCTTCCACCATAAATTGGTCAGTAAATGCAGTGAGGGTCTCATTACAGTGGTTCCTGATGGTCAAGAATTCAGCTTTTTGCTGTGCCATCTTTTTGGTACCCCCAAACAGCCGTAGCACAGTATCTTTCACTTCTTAAAATGTAACAGTACTGCTTGGAAGTTAACAGGTGACTGGATAAGCACTCTCAACATCCAAGGCGGATATTAACAAGTTAGCTTTGCACCAATCCATGGCTCCTTCTTCTGCAAACTCAAAGTGTTTAAAGAAACCATGGATATTCCATTACAATCAAACTGAAAAAGTTTATTGACGCAAACCTCCTCCTCCAGATCATAGCTACAAACCTTTGGCGCGTACCGAGGAATGGGTCAAGACCCATAAGCAGTATCTCAATGAAGAGCTGGGCCAGTAAGCCTAGAGGCAGAAGGTCTATCTGCTGATTCAGTGGTAGCGGGACTCTTTCAGTGGGCAGTGCAGCCATCACTTGGGGAAATTGGTTCTTTGATACATAATCATCTCCAGAGCTGCCCTCCTGGGTGAAGTAGCTCATACTGCCATGGTTTCAACAAAAAGCTCCTTGACTGGGTATCCCGTGTCATATGCCTCATAATACAATTCTCCCTGGACAGCCCCTTAGCGATTATCCACTTCCCAATGAGGGGGATGGGGGGTACCGTCCAACTTCTGTTCTGCGCAATGCAGTCATTCAGTAGTGTCATCCAGGCGATTATCAAGTTGCCAGTTTTAGTTGTCCTCTGAATTTTTCTGAACGTGTTGCCAAACTGGTTCATTATGTCATCCCGCTCCTGAAGGAGTTCATCCTGCTTCTTAAGCACCGCGTCTAAAGAAAGATTAAGTTCTGCATATTTGACTGGCGCAGTGTGCCGTGAGTATACCCCATCAAAGTAGGCCTGATGCAACATGGCCAGTGACTGGAGATCTTTTTTCAGTGGTCTGATCAATGGGCCCTATAGAGAGCACCACTGTTGGAAAATTACTTTTCTGGTGACAGTGGGCTCTGCTGGTTGACAGGCCAACCAGTATGAAGACAGGTCAGACCTTGCCATTTTGCCTTAGGTGATGGGCCAGCAGGCAAGCTGACCCCTTGGAAGGTCACCTGCACCATTCACGGATCCCCATCCTAACCCTCAACCAACAAGAATAATATAAACTTAAATCAAAAGGGAGATTAGGTAAAGGGAGATCTTTATTGAAAGGGAAGCACCAGTTATTTGTATGTAAAAGAGGGCTACTTTGTCCATCGCCCAACCTATTTACTCATCGCTGGACCTTCCAGCCAACCACTCTCTCATCCACTATACTTACTCTCTTTTTGGCGTTTACCATCTCGCCCCATCCTTCCCCTTAACCAAATATTAAGTTTGGCTCATCTTCAGCATGAAGTTGCTGGTGAGCCATATAAATATAATATATATCAAATGTAATTTGACTTGATAATTGTGTTCCAGAAACAGCTTAAGTTGCTTGGGAACTTGTAATAACTCAGCTTCTTGACAATAACATTTTTGACTTTCCTAGTCAATTAAATTGAGAATCAACTTTACCAGGCGATATTTAAATTATTAATTATGAGGTGCCGGAAACAACCTCAGCTGCCTCAAACTCAGGATTGTCAGTTTTTGCCAACATTAATTAAATAAATATAAATGGATCATCCTCAGCTACTAGTCACCAGTGATCTGAATACCAATTTAGGGCCATCAATTGGCCACTCAATCCTAACATCTTAACTTGGAGGAGTACAGATTTGGCTCTAAAAAATTTGGGGAGCAACTCACCATGCAATCGTTAAACCATAAAAAATTAGCCAGTAAGCCATTCCACCGGGATTGACCTATTTCATCCCAAATAAAAATCAATCATTGGAGGAATCTATCTGGTTAATTTTCTGACAATTGTAAACAAGTCAACAAATAAAGAAGGTTAGTCTCCTGAAGCCACTTTTAAGTAAAGTGAGGGGATCATTTTTCATTGGGCAAGGCACTGAGCCCAGTTCAACTAAGAATCCAGCTTTCCATCCATTGTCAAACTATATATTGAGTAAGCTCACACTTGGGTGATTGACTGAAGCTGGATTTTACCAGATTTGGCAAAATTGAAAACCAAATGGGACTTGAAACTTCATTAATAATTTAGTGTAACAATCCATTATAATTCTCAAAATGCTTGGTGCACATCAGCGTCATGGATGTAACGCTCATCTAACCATCATGAACACCTCCAGAAACAACCTGGGCATATTTTTCCCTTACCCAGCTTAGTATAGGGTGTGATTCAGGTCATGCAGGTCCACTAACTTAGTACCCTTGGCCTGGCTCCGCTCAATCTTATTTCCACCATTAATCCTCACAATTATGTCACTTACCATGACATTACACTCCAGTTTTATAGGCGCTATCCCTCCTCCAGGGGCTTCAGCCAGGAGTCAGTTCTTATGGGTGTGGGCCAGCTTCATGATGGCAATTCTGATTTAGCCTTATCCCTCCTGCCTCTGGGAAACGCTTATGGAGAGCATCAATGAGGTCCTGCACGTGGATTCAGTTGCGTGATGGAATGTCAGCTATTTTCTGCAGCGTCAAACCCTTTTCACAATAGCAGGTACTTGAGTCTTCTCCTTACATGATAATAAGCTAGAACCTCCTCTCTTCCAACTCTGGTATCCCATACATAAGGTATGACTCTGGGTCTCTGGCAGAAGATCCTCAAACAAGGTCAGCTTGCTTTTATTGAAACATGGCAAAGATTTAAAATGATGGGGGGAGATCCAACTAGTAAGAGGCATGGCCCAACTTCCTGACAATGCGCTAAGGTCCTATCCTCTTCAGCCCCAGTTTTTTTCATGGCTGCTTGAAGATGATATTCCTGGCTAAAACATCATGAGATCTCCCTCCTTGTATGCTGGACCCACACATCTCATACCATTGGCTTTCTACTTATAAATCTTCATGGCGGCATCCAAATTAATATAGACCCCTTTATGTACTTACTTGATGGACTTAAAGAAGTCTACTACTGCTTCCACCTTAGGCCCACCGCTGAGTTCCATGTTAAAAGAGGGTTAAATCCAAAGTTTTTAAAGATTGTATAACACCCAATTGAAGCATGTTGGGAGTTGTTATCACTAAATTTGGCCAGGGGAAGATGAGAAGCTCAAACATAATGTTTGGCTGATAGTGTAACACTGCAAGAAATGTTCAATGCACTGGCTCACTTGCTCTGTCTGCCCTTATGATTAGAGGTGGTAGGCAGTGAAATGGCACTGATGAATCTGAAGAGTTTTCAAAACTCTTAAAAATACTGACTTGAACTGGGGTCTGAAGAAATTAATAATCTCTTGGGGCACCTCATGGAGGGAAAACACATATGAAACAAATAACTTACCCATCTGCGCCACCGTTTACTTTTGTGTTATATGGAATGAAATGGGAGAACTTAGAAATCAGTCCACCAGTACTATGATAGCGTCATACCCCTCAACAAGGGTAGCATAACAATAAAATTGGTTGAGAGGGAAGTCCATGGTCCCGCTGCTATTTTTGAACTTATACTAAGAACCCCGCGAGAGGATGAAGATTTGATTTTCATCCTATTGCAAACTAGGCATTCCTTGAATAACTTGCCACCTGTGCAGCCAAACCCTTCTAGATATATATAAAGAAGATAATATCCAATGTCCTTGCTTTTACTGGGTTCCCTACAGTTATAACATAAAGGTGTTTCTTAATTATTTCCAGACGGAGTGGTCTGGTGGGAACCCATAAATACCCTGGAACCATACCATCTCATCCTTTATATAGCGCCTCTTGGTTATGTCCTCCTTATTAACTTGCATTTGATGAGAAACACATTATATTCTGATGATAGAGACTAGGAAAAGCAACTTTTATGAATATACCATACTCCTCTAGGTTATCCAGTTAAGCAAGGACTGGAATGCATGCAGTAGTGGAGATTTGCTTAAATACAATCTTACCAAGAGGATTTACCAAGTGGGTGTTGTGAAACTCCACCTTTTCTGAGATAAGACGCTGATTCAGGGTTTCAACTCGAAGCATTATGCAAACCATTATATTTGCCTTTATAAATCATAAGAGAACACAAGTTGACAAGGGTCTAATGCCACCAGGTCTGCTGCGGGGTCAGGACATGAGGAGCCTGCTAGTACAATAGGGCGAGATGATCTGTATGAACACTAAACTGGTTGGGAAGGACATATAGTTATTGATGCCATTAGGTCAGTGTTTTTACTACTTCCAAAAATATCATTATCGTAAACAGTGTAATTCAATTCAGCTAAGGACATTTTCTGAGAAAAATATCCCACAGGTTGCTCAACTTTACCTTCTCTTAATTGTAACAGAGCAGCAGCTATCATAAAGTCGGAAGCATCACTAGCCACTATAAACTCCCATCAGGGTCCATGAGGTGAATACTGATGTGGAAAGCAGTGTGCACTTCACCTCTTGGAAGGCATCCTACAGTGCATAGGACCATTGAAATTTTTTTGGCCAACTACCCTTATACAAAGGCGCCACTATCTCAGAAAGACTTGGCGTGAACTTTTAAGGAAGGTGCAAGTCCCATAAAAGCTTTTCAATTATTTAACTGAGGTTGGTGCGTCCAATCACTTATTTCCTTCTCTAAGTCTGGAGTGATCATATGGCCTTTGCAAAAATGATGCTGCCCAAGAAGGTGGCCTGGAGCTTGATAAATTATACTTACTTATTTTCAATGGCAGGTTTGCTGCCCGCAAATACTCAAACACTTGCCACAGGTGGATCACATGGGTTGCCTGATTAGGAAAAAACAAAAATGTCATCTATGTAAGCTATAGCGCATATGCCTAAAAACTCACCAAGGCTGCATTAATATGATGTTATAAAATTGGCGGTACACTATTGAGGCCAAAAGATATGACCAGAATTGGAAATTTCTTTCTGGTAAGGAATGCAGTAAACCATTTCTGCTCCTTTTTGATGTAAATCTAAGTAAAGGCATTAATGCAGTTCAATTTGGAGAATGCTGTAGCTTTCTTTATATAGCGAGCAATTATGCTTCCACTGAGATGGATGAAGATCAGTTATGGTGACATTATTTATGTTACCATGATATATGCAAGTGCATAGAGTACCATCTGAACTTTCCATAAGGAGAAGTGTTGAGCATACTGGAGAGGTATGCTGAAATATGGTTCCCTTAGCTAGCTGCTCCGCGACCCAAACATCTAAAGATGCCTACTTTCATAATTTCAAAAAGGGTAGATTAGGGAAGAAATGCGCACCAGTCAACTGTGAGTTTGAAGTTGCAATCAAAGATGATTTGGTAAGACATTTTCAAAACCGCATAAAATGAAGATTCCAACTCTTCCAAGAAGGAAGGCAAGGGCACTTCTGAAGTGGGCTTCAGCAAAGGTGCAAAGCTTAGTTTATGTACATTGGCCATCGGGGAAAATTGCCTTGAATGTCTACTTTAGACATGTGGATTATTAATTTCTGTCTACTCTTTAGGAATAATGTCAAGGTGTCAGTTTTCAAGTTGGTCCTAATATCAATTTTCACCACCGCTATACCCCCAAAATAATTGATGACAGAAGTTTTTTGACTGCCAAAAAGCTGTCAGCTAGATGGTATCTTTCCACTTAATAAAAACACACCCCTGAACCTTCAGTGTGGGAATACCTTGGAAGGCACCTGCCCTATTTATATACCAGAATTTAGCATAACTCAAGGGAGTTAGTTAAGTCCAGGCTATTAAAATTCTTAGAGGCCCCAGCAGCCACTAAAATAGTTAATCTGAATTTCCTTAAAGGGGAAAAAAGAGTAGCAGTAAGCAGAAAATAACCAGAATAGACTTTATTGATAACATATAAAGCCAACAGCTCACTAGTGGGGTTCTCCTTAGACTTAATCACACCATCAGGATGGGTTTATCATCAAAGAATGGTGAAGGGTAGTTTGAAACCCTTACCACTGAGGTTACGTACACCACAGTATCCTCAGCAGTAGCGTACTTACTGACTTCTAATAATAACTCCTGTTCAACTTCTTAAGTTTGGCAAATCATCTTGGGGAACAAGTGCAGGTTCTCAGGGGTGATGTGATAACCTGGAATTGTTTTGAGGCTGCGTAACTGTCAGTTTTGAATGATCATTGTTTTTGGCTTGGGATTCAGATTTTATGAATAATGAAACGATTAATTTAAAAGATTTTATGGTTTTAGCCAGGTTTGGGCGCTGGGTTGTGCCTCACCTGAAACTATTAATAAGGCTCATGAGAGCCTAATCAATGGTTTGGGTGAGGCCCCAGAAGGGCGACCTTAAAGGTTGAGCTTATGAAATTCTGAACTTCATTTGTTTTTTATTTTGGAGTTCCTGCCCTGAGCTGGGCTACTCCCATGGCTTTGAGGCCACCCTTACCTTATCTTATTACGGATTGCAAAAGCAAATTATAGGGATTTGCTCTGGTATAGCAGTTTTATTTAATTATAAAAATAAGGTTAATTCTGGGGTTTGCAAACTCGCTTACCTATTTTGTCTTTCCCTCATTCCAAGTTTCCCTAATTCAGAGGTTTGTTGTACAGCCTTTTGTTGGATTTTCCTCTGGTGTTGAAAATAAACTCTGAATTGTGGTAAGATGGCGATTAGGAACTTGAGGTTTTCTGACCGTAAAAGGGTAGATCCATAAGAGCTTCCATTAAGCTCTTTTTTTACTTATGGAATTCCCATTAAAAATGGCATTTTTGGGCTTTGAAGGTAAAATCCCAATCTGATAGCGGCCTGGATGCCACTATCTATTACCATCATGGCAATTGTGGGAATTTATATGACCACATTGTCCAGCTTGCAAATCATTTAAGCTTCAATTAATTTATGATAATTGGTTTATTTATTCAATTTAGCTTATTGATTAAGATTTGAGAAGTTGATCAATTATTCCATCTCATCAGCAATAATCACCAATTAAATGGTTAATTGTAATATTCATAGGATCATATCTGATGATAATTACAGTTAAAATTTTGGCAGGGATTGTTGCCAACAATTTGAAGATGAGTAAATTAACTTGAAATGGGTAATTGTTTGTGGGGAATTGTTGGGTTTGGTAGCTGACACGTAGTTAGTGATTTTAATTATGCTATTCCTTGTAAATATCAGCTGGAGTATTCCCTGCAATTAATATCCCTTTTCTGTTGGCTATGCGTGCTGAGATATCCCTTTTCAGCTAGGTGTGCTGAGAACCTCGTGGATATTCCTTTTCTGTTGGTTAGGTGTGCCAAGAACCTTGGGGTTACCACGAGTACCCCATATTACATGTTTCTCCTCATTTTTACCCTATAAATATTCCCTCTCTCTACTAATAAAAACACCTTAATACCATTAATACTTTAATGTATCCAATTTTGGATTGTCTACTTCAGAGTGAAGTTGTGAAGAAGTCTTCCATCTAAGTGTCAATGCCAGAGTGAGGCCAAAGTCATTTTAAACTTTTTATATTGCCAGAGTAGGGCCAAAGCTACCCATTTATCTAAACTCGACTAGGCTAATTGTCTTCAAACAATTAGCAAATTTGTGTTTATTCCCAGAACCTATAGTTAAGCGAACTTGTGCACCAGTAGAAACCCCGCGGTTTTTGCAGCAATGCACCCTTCCAATAAGGGTTTATCAGGCTCCATGGGAGGGAGTTCTAGAGGAGACTTGTTAGGATTTTTATAATAATTAATGCAGGGCTAGACTTGTACAAACTTACAAGCTCCACCAAAAGCTATGGAGTAACAATGGGAGCCACTTCCCCATTCAAGGTGCAATCAGTATGTTTGGGAGCTGTATTTATAAAGTTATTCTCAGTTGAAACAACTTCAGTTAAATTTAATAAATCATTCAATTTAACTTGAGGCTAGACCCCAACTAACACTTGCGTTTACCCAAATTCAAAGGTTTGGAATAGAAAGAAAACTTCAATCCAAAGGAGCTCTTGAGTGCTCAGAAAAAATTTATAGTGGTCTCCTTGGGCAAACAAACGCGGCAAAATTAACTGAATTTTTAATTATAAACTTACAGCTAGACCCCTGACAAACTTTAAGATCTTCTGAAACGAAGGTATGAAAGCAAAAGAAGACTTCACTTCTAAAGAAGCGCTTGAGTTTCCCAAGCCAGTATTTATAGGGGTCAGTGCAGGTGAAATAATGACAGTCAAATTACTTTCCCTTTTCCAGTTGGGGTGGTAAAATCACCCCAAAGAGCCTCAATCAGAAAAAAAGTAATCAAGGGGAGTCTGACATACCAGGCGTTCTTATGGGTGTATCCAAAGTAAAATGAAGATGTAATGTTTTATTTGAGTCAGACAGAGGTAAAGTTTGGTCACCAAAAGTAATATATTTAAATACAGTCCCAAGGGGCATCCTTCCTGGCGGAGATTGACTAACTCATAAAAGGTTTTAAATGAAAACATGTCAGGTTGACATGATTCCAGTAGGCGTTTAGAACCTTCTACTGACTTTCATAAATGAGGCTGTGCTTGGAACACTATAAAGACCCAGTCAGCTGCACCAGGTGAAAAGCGACACATCAAATCAATGCTGCAAGAGGTCAAATGGGAGCTATCAAAATTTTGTTGGGATAGAAGCTTTTAAAGCATGAAAGCTAGCGCCTGCTGAAGTTTATAATACACTTTTGGGGTAGATCTCATAATAGTAACAACAGGATTTATTGGGTCTTAGACCACCAAGTATGATTAGGAAGGGTAGGGACCTCCCAGTTAGCTGTAGTGAGAATAACGCTGAGCTGACTAAAGTAAGCCAAAAAACGCTCAATAAGCAGCACAGTGACCATGAAAAATGGCCAACATACCCAGTTAACACTAAGAGAGAGCCCTACTCAGAGAATTCTTATGCACAGATAATAAGATGGTTGGTCAACTAATGTCAAGAGAGTGTATGTAAATCTTGTTCCCGAAGATGTAGTGGAAAATACCAAACCACATAACCAGGGAACAACCCACTAACAACAGAGGTAACAGAGCACCGTGAAGAGGCAAGTACTTAAAGACCCCAAAAAGCGATTATATAAAATTATATATTTTACAAAAATCCAGATATGCTATAACTTGGTTAGGCTCCAAGGAGTCCATCATCTAAGAAATGATCTGAGTCTAAGCTCTTTAAGCCTTCAATTTAATGGGGTTCAAGCTCCCCCAAAGGAGGAATAGGATTGGTAGATAATTTGTTGGAGAATAAGATGATCTACACTATCTGAGACCTCCTCCAGGAGGTTAGCAAAGAGGACAATCCAAATATACATTTAATAAAAACCAAATGGAGTCTAGTATAAACAAAATGAACAATGAAGAAGGTTGGTCTCATGAAGCCACACTTATCAATTGAGGGGAGAGATCATTTTACATCAGGCGAGGCACTGCACCCAAAAGCAACTTAGAAATGAAGCTTTCCATCCATCATCATACTATAGCTCCAGTAATCTTGCACTTAAGTGATTGACTGAAAATGATTTTAAATATATTTGACAACAATATAAATCAAATAGGACTCAAAGTCTCATTCGCTGATTGAATGTAATGATCCATCATAATTCTTAAAATAACTGATTCACCTCAATGCCATAGATGTAATGCTCATCCACCCATCACGCGCACCCCCAGAGCCAGCCTGAGCATAATTTGCCCTTATTCAGCGTTGGTATAGGGTGTGCTTCATATCAGGCAGGTCCATCAACTTAGTACCCCTGGCTGGCTCCGCTCAATCTTATTTCCACCACCAATCCCCACATTTTGTCACTTGCTATTACAGAACCCGTCTATATTACTACCATTTATCTGAGCTCTAAAATATCATGTTTGTCCTCACTAAACTTCTGCTTTTCCTCTTTTTTTGTAGATTTACTACTGCAATCTTTCTTGAAAATTCAAAATAAGGATCTAAACTTTAAAAATATTATCATAAAATTATCTATATGGGACATTTACCTACTATTTAACATTAAATTTAGTGCAGATAACTTTTCTCTCTTGTTGCAATTACTTTTGCAACAAATTCAATTCAGAACTAGGTAAGATTAATAACTCTCATTAAGAGTATTAGTGTGTACCCAATGTTGGGTAGTAGTTGGGCGAGTAAAGTAAAGGGAACAGGATCAGGCTTTGCACCATCCAAAATTTATAAATGTCCTGGCAACACCGGTGTCCTAGATAAAAATAAAAAACTGGTGGTTAGTATTTCCCCGGAGATTTTGGCCTGGCAAGTAAAATGTAACCGGTTTACCAATACTCTGCATTCCCATCGCCTGTCATCTCTGGAGCACGGGGTTTGAGGTTTACCTGGATATTTATCAAACGGCGCTTTGGGAAAAGTTCTGTGGAGATGTGCACAAGAATTTCCCAAAAGCGATATATGTCACACTGCACTCCATGACATGAGGTTGGTTGGATCTTACGTTTGAAAACAAACAAGCAGCGGATGAAGCTGCACAGGTGCATGTGGTGGTAGACCTCCCAGATGGCCAACAGGTGGTTGAGACAATGCAATCTCAGTGGACCAAATCAAAACAAATTTTTGTAACATTTGACTTCCTCCCTACTACAATAAAGTGCACAGTGCTGGAGCTCCACTTCAAGGATGGGCTTAAACACTACGGGGAAATTTACTCCTTTGAGATGCAACACTTTATGCTCATGGCAGACCTGTGCATGGACAAAGAGATTTATGTGATTAACACATCCGTAGGCATTGCAGAAAATTTGACCCAAATCCCCCAAACTGCAGTTGTGTTCGTTGATGGGCTAGAATCCCACCTGTTCTGTGTCACAGTGGATAGAGCGTCCCCCATCTTCACCTTTAGTTGCACATTTGGCCACAAGGCCCACACCCGCCCCACCAAGGAGGGCATTACCTAAAATGAATTCCTCCCCAATGCCATGGGCAGTTCAGATACCCATTATGAACTGATATAGACTAACGCCGCCTTCTCATGGGGCGCGCAGGGGTGTTACATTCAGGTCAAACCTATGTCCCTGCAGGAGCACAAAAAGGCCAAACAAGCCCGCAGAGCAACGGCCAAGCAGCGACCATGGCTGCATCCATGATCCCGCCCACCCAGACCCAGAATGACATCAAGTCATTTACTGCAGAAGCAGTCTGAGAATCTGAGCAACAATCAGATTGGGCCAACCTATCTGATGACCTGATGGTTGAGTTGATTTACCAGATCAAACTTACCAAGCCTTGATCAAAAATGATTCTACCACCCATTTCCCTTCCAAATTTTTGTTGACCTGAGATGATGCACTGCAAAAACACATCAATTCAAAAATTTGAAACAAAGCATAAAAGAGCACAAAACCCATCTACATTCAAAGTATCATCAACCCTTAAGCCCTCATATGAAGGACCAGAGATGAGGTCAAGAAAACTTGAATCTGAGAAAGTTGCAAAGGGAGGCCAAGGGGGCCCTTCCCCTTGCACCTAAGGTGCTATGGGGGAGCCTTCACAATAGGGATGTTGAACATCGCTGTACTCAAGGCCCCACCATTATGTGCTAGGAAACTGAGTTTTTTAGAAAATAATTTACCTGTGGACATCCTGGCCATTCAGGAAACCCACTGTCCACATGGTGCAGAGGAAACATGGGCAACCATGCACCTCCCCTCCATTTCTTTTTGGTCACTGCACTGTGGGGTACTTATACATGCAACTCGTAGTTTTAAATTTATATCTCAAAATTCATATCTTAATGGTTGTGTACTGGTCATATCCTTTTCATGGGATGATGAAGTTCATGCTATCATGAATATTTATGCCCTGAAATGTGTGCGGGATCGTTAAGAATTCTTCTCAGCAGTTACTTCCCTCCCACTTCCCCCTGACCCATTTGTGATGGGCAACATGAACTGCTGGGCTAACCCAGCCACTGACCGCTGGCCTTCTGCGCCTGCCCCCCTGCAGGGTCACATAGAATTTTATGTTCTAAAAGCCACTTTTGGGCTGTTTAATACCCTACCTAAACATGCACCACTGCTCCTCAACATTTCCCATCCCTGTAACGGGTCATAAGGCACCTGATCCATACATTGACTCAGATTAGGTAGAGTTTGATTTGAATGTGGCCCTGATTCAATGAGCATCAGATTTGGTAAGTTCAGAGCTGGGTGAAATCGCCATCCTGAATCCAAATCACCTCTGCGGAATGATGATGGGTTTATGCGGGGCATGGATGGTGATCCAGTGGGATGGCGAATCTTCACTAATGATGTGGTGGTCAGGGCTCTGAAGAGTCTAACTGAATGAAAGCTTATTCAATATTTTTAGCGGATTATTTAAGGGAAGACGTTGCAGCCCTGTAGGGCAATTGTGTCTTCTATGAGGAAATCAAATAAAGGATTTTTGCTAAGCTCAGATTTTATTAAATCTATTTTAGTAAATGAGTCAGATCAGATCAAAGTCATGAGCTCCGCCATTGAGCTCAGTGTGGCATTGGCGTCGTTCTAGCCCTTTCATGGTTCCAGAACCTGCTATTGATGTGCAGCGTCATGGGAACAGTGGTCTGAGAATACGTGGCAATGATGAGACATGGCGGTTGGGTTCAGGGATGGGCCTCTGCAGGCCTGTACCTAGTATGGTCGTTAACTTGGCTCTTACTGCCCAATTCGTTCATTTCATATTGGTGTGAACCCACCCGTTACTTTTGACACAACTCTAATACTTTCTTATCAGTTTTGTGGGGCCCCAATAAGAGGAGGTGGTCCCAGGCGGGGAGGAATGGTACCGCCATGTGTTGACGGTGGTCATGGTGAGCTTCTTGCTTACATTCATAATAAGATAGGTGATCTGAGTGTGTGGTCCGAGGCCCACAAGGATGGAGGAACGCCAAGGGGGACCTGTATCCCCAAAAGGACGGGCAGCTTTTCCTATGGAGGCCTTAGAGAAGATTCACCAAGTGGTGTCGCGGATTTGTTTTCAGGCACAGTTGGCTCAAGCAACAGGTGGGGAGACCCCTTTTTTATTGCAGATCTCGCAAATTCTGGAGGAACTGCCTCCAGAACTTTCCAGGTGGGTGAAAGAGTTGGTTGAAGAGCAAGGACACCTGCCCAGATCCATGGACGAGTGTATGGACTGGATTTTCCGGGTGGCTTGTCTAGATGAGGCGCAGGATGAGGCGTAGTTGGCTCTGCTGACAGTAGGACAGGGTTGAGGTTTGGTGGAAGAATATGGGTGGATTTTCCAGCCATTGGTGAAAGCAGCGAGAGTCTCAGATTTGCAATCGTCACAAATTTTCAGACAAGGGCTGCAGGCGGACATGTTGGCCGCCACGGCAGCTGCTAAAGTTCAGGGTTTGTTGGCAGAGGAGATTCTTTGGCGATGCAAGTGGAAAAGCATTTGGCGTTGGCATTGAACTGGAGTGAGGATTTAATGTCCCCGGGAAGGGTCCAGTCACCCATCATTGCTAGCAGAGGATGAGGAGGCTGGCGGGGTTTTCCAAGGAATTTTGGGAATATCCATGGGGGATCCCATCAGGGTAGTGGTGAGGAGTCAGGAAGAACAGGTCCAGGACCCGGGCAGAGCTATAGTCCCTGACCTACTTTGCCTGAAAATTTGAAATCTGAGAATGTTTTTAACATTAAACCTTCTTCTTTGCTTTATCTCAGGTTATTTATTCCAATCAAATTATACTCACATGGCCAGACCGAGAAGGTGCTGGCCCTAGTGGATACAGGGGCAAAAAATGTGTGTGGAGTTTGCCTTAGCAGAATGTTTGCAGTTGGAAATGAGAAGTTGTCCTGAGATGGTGTTTGCTGATGTATCAAGAAGAGCCCCATCGTGGGTTCTGGAGCCCTTGATTGTCATTTGGCAGAACCCCTTTTGGTTGAAAGAAGGTTTCTGTGCAATCTGCAATCTAGCCCACCCCGTGGTGCTGGGGATGCAATGGTGGCATCATTTCCAGCCACAGATCGATGTGTTGAGAAAAACAATTACCTTATCACCCCAGATTAAACCTCAGATGACGTGGAGGATGGAGGATGGGGTGACATCCCAAGTGGCTGCAGGGGCTTAGGGGGAATGCAGGAGGTAGAGCTCCCACCCAAATACAGTGACTTCATTGATGTATTTTGTCCCATTAGAAGTTCGCCTTTTCCCCCACGGGTTCTTTCACATTCTCATTTTGGTTCAAGGAGGGATCAGACCTTCCCAGGGTATGTTCAGCCTATGCTCTAAATGAATGGGCCAGGGAAGAATTGGAGAGTCATGTGGAGTCCATGTTAAACAAGGGTTTGATCGAGCCCTCCATGTCTCTGGTAGTGTTTCCTGTGTTGCTAGACCGAATGCAAGTGGCGACCTATTCCCATGTGTGGATTTGTGATGCCTAAATGCAGTCATGGAGCCGGATCTGTATCTGAAGCCCCTTTTGGAGGACATTCTTCCAATGGTTACTGGATGCACGATGTTTATGAAGCTTATCCTAGTGGATGCATTTAATCAGATTCCAGTGAGACTGGAGCATCAGCAAAACATGGCGTTCAAATGCCACCTGGGGGTGTACCAATATTGGGTAATGCCATTCAGACTGAGGAATGCTCCAGCGGTGTTCCAATGGATGATTGGCCATGTCCTTGGAGGGATGATTGGATGATGCTGTGCCACTTATATGGATGATATTCTAGTGTTCTCGCAGTCCCAGGAAGAGCATGTACAAGATGTTCAGAAAGTTTTGGGGGCGATGGGCCAAATGGGTTTAAGGTTGAAGCCCTCCAAGTGCGAGTTCAACCAGAGTTTGGTGACATTTCTTGGCAATGTGGTATTCCAGATTGGATTGGGGTGTGTCCAGATAAGCTTCAGCAGTATGGGCATGGAAGGCTTCTATGGATCAGATGGAGGTGCAAAGTTTTTTTTGGGTACCTTGAACTTTTTTCGTCAGTTTGTGAAGAATACTTCCCAGACAGCCTTACCGCTCACACGTTTGACCCAGGACGTTCTGTTTGTATGGGGAAAGGAGGAAGAGCGGGCGTTTAACATACTAAAGGTTACGTTACTTACCACACCAGTGCTGGCCCATCCAGATTTGGAGATACCTTTCATGGTCGAGATGGATGCCTCAAATTATGCTGTGGGGGCGTTATTGCTTCAAGTGGGGAAGATGGTTTGGAGCATATCGTGTGTTACTACAGCTGCAAGCTTCTCCTCACGGAAACAAACTACCCAATATACAATAAGAAACTTCTGGCGGTGATGGCAGCCTTGCATGAATGGCAACATCACCTTCTCTATGACTGGCATCCTTTTGTTATTATAACGGACCACAAAGCCTTAAAGTACTATCGCCAACCCAGAAAGATGAACCAGCGACAAGCCAGATGGCATGTGGAGCTAGTCCGCTATGATTTCCAGGTGGATTACCAGCCTGGGGCTTTGAATGTGCTGGCGGATTGGTTGAGCTGAGATGGAGCTTTTGTGTATGAGAAGGGGGAATTGGAGGAGTTCAACACCACAATGATGCTACATATGGATCAGTTCACGATGGTTGAAGATGGGGGAGTGAGTTGGGGGAGGAAGTTCACCAGAAGAAGAAGAGTGCAGAGTTCGCACAAAGGCTGAAATTCAAGATGATGGAGGGTCAGCAGCACCGGTACCACACAGATTTCATGAAGAGGGTTGGGGTGCTATACCACAAGTCGCGTGTATGGGTATCTAACCTATCATTATGGTGGAAGGTAATCTGGGCTTCCCATGACAATCTGCTGGCGGGTCACCCGGGAGTGGGGAAGACAATGGAGTTGGTACAGCGGGAGTATCCATGGCCAGGCCTTTGTAAGGATGTCCAGAAGTATGTACGGGAGTGTTTGGTATGTGAAAAGTCAAAGCCATCGAGAAAACTGCCATCTTTTAGCAGAATCCGTTGCCAATACCGCATACCCCTTTGGAGTTCAGTCAGTGTCAATTTCATATTAGGACTTCCAAAGGTGCAGGGGAAGGACGTGATTATGGTGGTCATGGATAGACTTACCAAATACGCCGAATTCTTCCCATGCACTGGGAGTTTTTTGGAGAAAGATGCGGCAAGGGTTTTCATTGATGAGGTGTTTTCCCATCATGGCTTACCTGAGGAGATTATTTCAGATTGTGGCCCACAGTTCATTTCAAAATTCTGGTCGAGTCTACTAGAAAGTATGGAAATCAGACCAGGTCAGTCCTCAGCATACCATCTGCAATCCAATGGTCAAACAGAGAGGGTGACCAGATACTTGAACAGTATCGCGGTGCTACATGTCTGATTGACAGGATGATTGGGTATCATGGGTCCAGATGGCCCAGTTTGCTTACAATAACCACTCTCAATCCTTGTTGGTAATGTCACCTTTTTTCGCGAACCATGGACTCAACCCTAAATCAAATGGGGGATCTGCGGGTGGCGTATGTCAGGGGGTGGATGAAATGATTTGTACCATGTTGGAAATCAGAAAGACGCTACAGGGAAACTTGGAGCAGGTGGTAGCTCAGCAGAAGTGGCAGGCAGATTGGCAAAGGGCGCCAGATCTGGCATTTGAACCTGGGGGCTGGGTTCTGGTATTGGCCAAGAACTATGCCATCCCTGTTAAGAGTCATAAGCTGGGTCAAAAATTTCTAGGCCCATACCGGATCATCTGAGCTGTTAATCAGGTCGCCTTCGAGTTGAGTTTACCAGTGGGTTCCAGAGCTCATCCAGTGATTCACACTTCCCAGCTACAGGCTTTTGGGGGTGAGGGGCCTGAGCGCCCCAGTCAGCTAAATCCTAGAGAAGGGGAGATTCCAGAATATGAGGTGGAACGGATACTGGATGCCAAGTGGGTGAGAGGCTGACAGAAGCTTTTGGTGAAGTGGAAGTACTATCTGGTAGAGGAGTTGACATGGCAGACAATGGAGGACTGTGCGCAGTGCCCAGAGAAGGTCCGGGAATTCTGGTCTTCACAGGGGGTGATGTAACGGTTCAGGAGGCACCTGATCTGTACATTGACTCAGATTGGGTGGAGTTCGATCCAAATGTGGCCTTGATTCAACGGGAATCAAATTTGGTAAGTTTGGAGTTGGGTAAAATCGCCATCCTGAATCCAAATCACCTCTGCGGAATGATGATGGGCTTACATGGGGCGTGGATGGTGATCCGGTGGGATGGCGAATCTTTGCTGATGATGTGGTGGTCAGGGCTTGGAAGAGTCTAACTGAATGAAAGCTTATTCAATATTTTCAGCGGATTATTTAAGGGAAGACGCTGAAGCCCTGTAGGGCAGTTGTGTCTTCTACGAGGAAATCAAATAAAGGATTCTGGCTAAGCTCATATTTTATGTGATTTATTTTAGCAAATAAGTCAGATCAGATCAAAGTCATGAGCTCCATCAGTGAGCTCAGTGTGGCATTGGCGTCGTTCTCAGCCCTTTCCTGGTCTCAGACCCTGCTACTGATGTGCAGCGTCATGGGAACAGTGGTCCAAGATTATGTGGCAATGACAAGACATGGCGTTCAGGTTTAGGGATGGGCCTCTGCAGGCCTGTACCTAGTATGGTCAGTAACTTGGCTCTTACTGCCCAATTCATTCATTGCATATTGGTGCAAACCCACCAGTTACAATCCCCATGTGCACAATAGTCAGCTGAGCTCTATGTCCTGCATTGACCTTATTCTTGCCCCATTGAAATCTTGGTCTCAGGTTACATTTTTTATAATTACAAAAACCAATTTCTCCAACCACAGGTTGGTGTCAATTTCCTTCTTTTTTGTTATACCCTGCAGCACAGGCACCAAAGTGGTGAAACTTTGTCCATCCGAGATCACATCACCCAGGTTTTCCTCATGGGTGGACATCATAACCTCAGTACTAGAGTTCACCACACCATTCTGTGCGGACCCAAAGTCTACCTGGTCAACCTTCAAAGCAAAACCATCCGCCAGGAATGCCACCTCTCATCGCGTTACTCTCAGGCTGTCTCTGTGGTCATTTTGCGCATGTTTGCTGAAGTGGACCACCTGGAGTCTAACGTCCCTGCTGCAGGCTACAGTCTGGATTGGGGTCGCAAGTGGACAGAGGTGTCGCTCACCTCAACGCACTAGTAGGGCAACACAAACATCACGTTTGTGTGCAGTACAAAGCAAAAAATATAACAGCAGGCGATATGTGCTCCGCCAGCTTTTTCCAAAAATTCTTCACATCGTGACAGAGCTTGGACTGCACACAGGTGAGGCGGCCAGACCTCTCCATCACAGAAACTCTAGATGAAGTGAGAATTAAGGTTTGAAATTATTCTCCAAAGTTATCGATCTGATTCAGTCAAATCAGACAAAAATTAATGAATTTCTCAAAAGCACACATATATGCACCATTTCCTGTTATCAGAAATTGATGAATTTAATTTCTAGGATGAACTCTGGTATGCTGTTCGCGATGCACCATACAGGAAATGCCCAGGTCCAGATGGGATTACTAATGAGTTCTATAAGAGATATTTTAATTATTTCTCCTCTTTGTTGCTTGCCTCAATGAACCAGTGTTTATTGGAAACGCGTTTCCTTCCTGGGGGCCAAGAGGCTTTCAAAATAACGCTGTTTAAAAAGGGGATAAGCTGGACTTGGCCAACTGGCGCTTCTTTTCTCTTACTAGCAATGATACTAAGTTATTTACTAAAATTATGGCCAATCACCTAAGGGTAGTTGCCTCTGAAATAATCTCCTCTGAGAAATTCAGTTTCATTCCCAAGCGGTCTATATGGGACAACATACACACTGTAGCTAATGTCTGCCAATCCACGGCTACTGGGGCAATTGTTTTTTTAGACCAGCTGAAGGCTTACGATAAAGTCAACTGGGATTACCTCAAAGCCTTTTTCCACAAGTTCCAACTCCCCCATCAGTTCATTAATTGGGCGACGTTGCTTATGAAATCCGCCACAATGGCTGTGCGTGGCCCTGCCTTCCTCACTGATGTAGTTCACTCTCAATGGAGCCTCCTCCAAGGGGACCCTTTGAGGCCACTCTTTTATAACTTCAGCCTTGACCCACTTTTATGCAATGTGTATGCCTGGCTTACTGGTGTCCATGTGAAATGCCATGCACTGGTTAAGATGTTGGCGTTTGCTGATGATTGTGTGGTTGGGGTGTCTAAAAACAAAGATGCACGCGCATTTGAGGCTACTATCCATGTTTACCCCAGGGTAAGTAGTGATGCACTTTACGCCTCCAAAACTGAAATCATTCTCCTTGTTCAGTTCCGATCCCGCTGGTCACTAGCACTACGTTTCCTACCTGCTTCAGCAGCTAGCTCACAGGTTTTCTTGCCCCATCCAACCCATACCACCCCGCTTGTGCTCCCTTTCATGCCAAGACCCACTTCTGGTCTGGTAAGCCATTTGGGCGTGTGGCTGGAGGCTGGAGAGTACGCCTTGTTAGTGATGGAGAACCATATCCTGTACAATGTCACAAAATGAATTGCTTCCCTTAGAGCCCACTAAACTTCCCTCACAGGCAGGGTTGTGCTGGCCAACACTATGCTCCTATCTAAAGTTTGGTTTGTGGCCCATGTTATCGCCTTTTCCCCATCTTTCTTCACCTTGTTATATGCCCTCCTGTAAGGGTGGCTTTGGTTAGGCCACCCACTGCCAGTGCTCCTGGATGTCTTGTTTGGCCCTTGCCATAGTGGTTGTATGGGCTTGCTCAACTTCGAGGCCCATGCTGCCAATATACTTGGCACCTGGATCGCTGCAGTCACCAACCCCACATCCAAGACAAACGCTGGTCATGCGTGGCCTGCTCCAATTTTTCCCACGTCCTGGGACTCAGCAATCCTACCCACCTTCATTCTCTGTTAAAATATCTTGCCTCACATCCCTCTGCTGTGGGCTCACATGGGACGTCACCCCACTTCAAACGATTTTTCCTCTCCATGCGGAGCTCTGAGTGGAGAATTTGAATCAGTGGGCACACCGCCCAGAGGGGTCGCCCTACTCCCCGCTTCACACAGGAAGTACAAGGCCAAGCCGTTCTGAACAGTTTGATACCAAGGAGGTACCCTATCATGGCCAGGGTAGTTTATTTGGACATGTTGGACATTCTTTACTCCATAGAAACCCAGAAAGCCATCTGGAAGTAAGACCATCATCCTCTTTTGCAGCTTCATGTTCTTTCCCATGTGTGGCTCTGCCTTAAATGGGTATGCCGTACTGCCAAGCGTTCCAACGCACCACACTCCTCATGTGTTGTGTGTGACCAATATGGGACTTTGGTCCACCACCTGGAAGAGTGCCCTCCATCAAAAGCGATCAGGCGTGAGGTTCAACATCTCTTTTTTCAGGATTAAGCACAGCCCTTCAGCCTATGCAAGGACATCTTTACCTTGTCCTTAAATTCCCCTGCAAAACCTTCCCTACAAGCCTTAGTGGTAGCAATTGCAATGTGGACTATCCACACGGTTGTCTTGGATGCCATTTCAGGCTCTACTCTCACCCTCCAAAAAGCTGTACGTCGATTTCAGTCATAACTTATGGACCACTTTCAAACATGGTTGTTTGGCTACCTACCATCCCATCAACGTCAGTTGCTCTCATCCTGGTTTCCAGTTTAATTTAACACTTAAGACCCTTTCCATCATATGTGTTCTATAGTGGTGCAAGCCTCTACCCACAAATCCCTCTTCCTTTATTTGGCGTTCCTGCTGGCAACAAGAGACAGAGTTAGCTTCTCTGGGGTGCCTCTTGCTTATATTTGTGCTTCTTTAGTTTATATATCAGAAGTGTCCGTCTCATGTTCAGCCTTCCCCAAATAGAATTTATAATATTAACTTCATTTCCATCTTATCCTAATTCTTCTAAAACCTTTATATCTTGCTTATGCATTCTAAAAATTAATGTTTTATATACCCAAATATCTGCAAAATCTATTAATGCTGTCTCAGGATATAAGTAAATTGTAGAAAATGCACCCACGCTCAGATTTAACTTCATTTGAGTAAAATTTATGCAATGTGTCAGATTCTGGTGGTTGACTCGAAATTATACCCTTAGACAACCACCAGATTGGGCCAATTATCCTCCCAATGTTCGAGCTAATACCTTTATTCTCACCTAAAAGCCTATTGCAACAACATGGCTCAGGCCAAATATCTCAACATCAATTTGATCAAGTAATTCATCAAAAAGCTTGGACCAGATACGCTTGCACATTATGGCAATTATCATTGCACAAAATCTTGGCAATTAGTCCCAATTATTGGGAACAATATCAAACATTCAGTATAAAAATCATTCAGGACTGACACAAAGTTAACGTTTAAAGGTCCCATGGACAATCAGACGAATGATAACAATCAAATTCCCACCTTAGGACGAAATTTGTATGTTGGTCTGCATAATTGGCACAATAGCACTTGCACATGGACCGCCCAAAAGGGAGTACCTAGTGCTATTGAAAGAGAGGCCTGCTGACGTCCCAATTAGGGGTAAGTCATCTACTTTAATCAATGCAGGAATTTCACTGAAGGTGTATTTCGTCAGCAGTATGACGAAACTCAAATCAAGAAGATCTTAGGATAACTTTGCATGTTTTTATTGCAAACTTTTGTTCCTGAAATCCTCCCAATTTTGAGAGTATTTTGCCACCAATAAACCTAAAAATAGGTCTCAGTTGTATTAGTTCAAGGGCTGAACTGAGGTGGTAAAATATCTGTTGAAATTTTTTGCTTGAATGTGGTAAGAAGATGCCCTAGAGGTATGAATAATGGCGCCTGGCCTAATGACTGATTATCAAATAAATATCCTTCAATAAAAGATATTTTTTTATCCTTTTCCTGGTTTTATTAGAGTCTTTCCTTTGGAGAAGTGTTGAAGAGCTGAAAGTACAGCTTATATAAAAACCTGCCTCAGAAAAAGTTCCCAATTATGTTGGGAAAATTTTCCCAAAATCAACCAGAAGAGTTGGAGCTATTTTAATAGGTCCAGTGAGTTTCTGAATGGTGATTATACCGTAAGACACTGGCAAAATCCAGGATCATCCAGAAGAACTTCGTCCCAGTTAAGCATGCAGGATACCAATTAGCAAGTGAGCGATCCTTGGAACTTCACAACTGGTGCTCACTCACAACTGGTGACACTATACAAAATGGATTTACTTAACCAGTTCCTGGAAGAATCAGCCAGACAAGAAAATGACAATAAGATAAACTACTGACAAGGAAATATCAGATTATTTTAATACCAGCCGTCAAGGCTCTGAAGCAGGTACCTCCTACTCCCTGGATCTTATCACAGTGGGGAGCTCATGCAGATACAACAAGCCCGATTGATCTTACATCTGCAAGCGTAAAAGCTATGCTGGGAACCCTATATCAGTGTTTTAGGATTGTTATTTCACTATTGATCCCTCCTTCAGCCTGTTCTACTACCTTAAGGATCAGGCGCTCAAGATGGAGATATATGTGAAT
>JAKSZP010017547.1:0-71977 GCA_022478985.1 Massospora cicadina
TTGAGCTCAGTCTTCATGTATTGCTCCTCTACCTTTGACTTCCTATATGGCTTTGTTCTGATAGGGTTTAAGTCTTACGTTGATACTATGTGTCCAGTCTTTCATGTGACCATAGTTGACATATGATGCGGAGAACACATCCTGATAATACTCAAGCAGTTGATGTAATTTATCATGTTCTTCTCAATTTAAGTTATCAGATATTTGGACTTGGGAAATATTACAGATTTAATTTTTGGTGTAAAACCAAAATTAAGGCGAATATTAATATAATGTATCATGTCAATTTCATCAATATGAAGTAATTGACATTTCCCAATTTCTTGATGCTTCTTGACTAGGATGTCATTGTTGTTTATGTTTTTAAGTAAAAGTTCAATAGGCCGCTAATAAGCAGAAATTAAGAATTTTTAGGAAAACCTTTATATAAAACTACTTAATTAACTCTAGTGATATATAGCAAGCAGTTTAGGGGTATACAAAGGGTTATGTTGGCAGATACCACTCTTTGTTATCCTGGTTTACTTTTTATCTCCTTAGTGGCATAAAATGGTATTCACTTTGCTGCATCTACTGAGCTGGATAACTTTTTAAGTTTCTTCCAGAGGTAGAATATTACAAATTTATAGCAGAAACATGGTACTTGACCAACAAGGGTAATACTTCTTGCTAAAATTTTTATTAATACAAGACAAGGGGAACTTTATAGTTGAGGAGTGATAAATATCCTTCTTTTAGATTAATAACCCCTTCATACATGATCATAAATTGCATCCTAATTAAAAAACATATTCTATGTTGTTAAGGGCAACAGCAGGAGCTGTAAATACTAATTTGCCAACTTGGAATGGCAGAGATGAGTATGCATCTATCACCTTGGTGTTAATTGGACAGATGGTACTGTACTCTTGAGTGTATTTAAGATCTGAAGAAAGATTGATCTTATTGATGAGGTGGGACAACACAACGTTGATAGGTGATCTGTATCCAAGATAGCCATAACTCAGACCCTTAGAATTATCAATTTTACTTTGGTAATGGTTCATCCAAACTTCAGTGGAAGTGCTAACACCTTCAGAGGAGGAATAATGCATTGAGCTTTTAAGCAGTCTCAGGATACTTTTCCTTGACTTCCATCAGACTGTGGACGTTTGAGATGGGTCAGTTCAACAGGGAAAGGTACTGATCAGCATCTCTGGCTGTATCAATTATACTAGAGAGCCCTATAACATGACTGAGGCAGGTGCTATAAGGAACCTGAGCTTCATCAATATATTCAGCGTTCAAACAGTCTGGAATGGCTACTTAGTGAGTGAAAATAAAATGTAATAACCTATATATTCATGACCTATTTCAGAGTCACTATTGGGTTCATTTTCAATGCAAGCAAGGTGAGTTTGGCAATGTTTCACTTTCAGGTACTTTAGGTTGGTTGGCTTTAGAGGTACCTGACCCTAAGCTGATCTTCCTTTTTCCTGCTCAGCAAGGTCAGGGTTTTTATTAAAACACATATCCTCAGTATGGTTGTTCCTCTTGCAGTAGCTGCATCTTGGCTTTGCCTCCTTCTTAGGCTTCTTATTTCAAGGTACAAACTCTAGGTTTTGTGGAGGCTATTTGTGAGGGCTCTAGCTTGTGTATGCTAACTACATCAAGTAAAGCTCTGTTAATGTCCAATATGAAATTAAAGCTTTGTTTAACAGATGTGATGTGCATGGCTAGATCAGTGTTACTATGTAAACCAGCTATGACAGCAGTTATGTCATCATCCAGTGCCATCATTTTTGAGGTTAACAATGTTTGGGCTTCTATATAAAAGCAATCAGAAAATTTGCAAGGGTTTCATTTCAAGGCAGTGCAATTCTCATAAAGGTCTGTTTCTTCATTACTCAGGCTCTGCTTTGATCCAAATTCTTTGATGAGCGCTTCCTTTATTTCTTTCCAGATATTCAAGTTATCCATATGAGGCACCTTAACCTCATGAGCCATATGTCTTAAACAAGATAAAATATGCTTAGCCTTTTGGTGATCAGTTGCACCTTCCATTGTGGCTTTATAGATGTAAAGGAAATCTTTTAATAGTCCTTTTGCCAGGTGTAAAATTGTCCTTAAAGTTCAATTTAAAGGTAGTGTTCTCTAATCCATTAATGACATGTACTCTAGGAGCTTTGATTCATTAATCTCAGCTCTTACATTGCTTTGTATAACTTGGCATTCTGGTAGACATATTTGATCATATATAGAATTGGGATGTTGCTCTAGTTTATCTTGGGTAAGCCTTGGTGTAACATCCAGCATATCATTTCTTTTTTTATAATGAATTCATCTTCCTTCAAGTAAACACAGATGTCCAGATCATGAATATGTTGGTAAGAGGATGAGTGGTATGTTTACAAAAGCTTGTTCTCATCCACAAAGGCTCAAATATGCTGATTTAAGACCTCATTCATCTCCTTGCATTCAGTACTTTGAGGAGGCTTGTCAGCCTTGGTTTTTAGCTCTTCTGAGAGATAAAAACAACGTTTCTCAGCTTCATTGAGGCGATGATAGACTTGGTTATTGTTCTCCTGGCTGGGAGATTTACCTCTCAGGTCACTCTTCATCTTGTTGAGTCACTAAGTAATAGACAGAGTAGATGTCTGAGTTGCACAGGCTTTTAGCTCTTGTTTGAGCTGAGCTACTTGAGAAATGATATTTTGTGACACTGATGAAGGCTCAGAAGTTTGATGAGCTTCCAGCTCATCAATTTGTAATAAGGCTTGCTCTAACTGTACCTTAAGGATGGAGATTTGCTCTTCTTGTGGTAACGGCTAGTAGAAGCATGAACTGCAATTTTACCATAAGTATTATAATCCTTTTGACGGAGCTCTTAAGCAAAAGCATCAAGTAATTGCTTGGTATTTTTGTTTTACTCTATCATGTCTTTTTGCAGAAGCTTTACAACTTCCTCCACATACTTGATAACACCAAAATCAGAGTCCCCATTTTTTATAGAGCTAGATATGAAGTAGTGGTTTGCTTCAATTAAATGGGAGATGTCTCCTATACTTTGAGATGCTAAATTATATACTTTCTCATAAGCCATCTGTAGGGCCCCTTAGGTATTGATATGATGGTGGAGTTCCTCATAATGGACTCTTAGTAATTGAATGATATGTAGAGTGCAGGGTGTACAAATCAGATGATGTAGCGAGAAATATTTGCACTTTTATCCATAAACCTCTGTGAAAAAACTAGTTTTTATATATGGTCTTGAGAGAGTTGCTATGGCGGATATTTTGCGGTTGCCTCTTCCTTCTGGGTTAATAATTCCATAAAGTAATGCTTTAACTCCTTCACTAGAGATCTGAGTAAGATGATGAGATTTTGGAATCCTCATAGATTTTTTTGAACTTCTTAAAATGTGACAAGGGGTGAACTTCTTGTTCAATAATCTTCTTCACCATTTCCATTGTGCATTCAGTGGGTGACATTATCAATTGTGTTTTCATACATGGTGCAATCAATTAGTTGCAGGTATCTTTAAGCGTGTCTTAGCCCCTGTAGTGAGCACCAGCTTTTAGGTTTTCTTTTTTTGAGTTTAATGATGCTATGCTCAAGAAGCCCAACAGTCAATACTTGAGGCCAACTAAGCCACATGAAAAGTATATTTTTATTTTAAAGGGTGCCAATTCACCGCTTATGTCCTGTCAGCTAGAGTATCCATCCTAGATAAGCACAGTAAAATAGACTTGTTCTAGTTAAGTACCAGTGCAAGACATAGAAATAACAACATAACTTCATTATAGTATAAATCTTTGGGGTTTATATTGTTAATTGCATCATATAAACACCACTGATTAATAAGTATAATGAAGTTTAAAATCCAGAAGTGAGGCTCTTGGTCAGATGATACATTCCAGTTGTTATAATGCCTTTGTACCATAATTTTGAAAGTGCAAAAATGGTGAGTTAAATACTCATATCATATGAGACTGTGTGTCACTTAGATTGATAATTTAATGGCTTATTGATTTCTACCCTTTTCTGGTTTGTTTTAATTTGTGGCCTTGAGTTCCATTATAAGAAGTTGTCACCTGACCTTTGGTTGATCCATCATTCCTATAAGTTAGGAATTCATCTCAGAGCATTTTAGGCTCAAATTGATTTGTCAGAGTTTTACTAGAGTTGATTAGAGTTGTGCTGACTATCAATTTCTACAGGTAATTTATTGAAGCATTTAATTTTAGCCACTTTCTTAGGTCTAGATGTTGATTCAGCTAAGGTAGTCAGTTAGTCTGTATTCTTCCCATCATGTCTTATATCAGGATATCTGACACCAAGTTTGGAAGTTTACAAAATGTTTATAATATAAAGCAAGACTTTCTCACTATAAGAATGGGAAGTCTGAGTTAATTGTAAACTACAAAGACCAGTTTTACCTTGAGGCATAACAGCTTTGGATGACTAGGCCTGTTTTAGTCACTATAAAAACAGTCTTACTTAGTTTGCTGAGATTACAACTGCAATTCTAGATGCACATGACTTTGGCTGTATATACCCACTAAATCTCTAAAGACAGATAAAAAGGCCTTGATTGACATAAAAGCTTATTACAAAAATTAGTCAAGGCATAAGAAACTTATTAACGCTGCCTTGATAGAAAGTCCACTCACGTTGCTTAAAGTTGCAATGATAAGCCTATAATAAAAGGCGTACTACATAGTATATAAAATACCCATAAACCTTTAAGTTCAAATAAACAATTTTCATTAAGTGGGATTCTTATATAAGCTTTCTCAATTTAAAAGATGAAAATAAAGAAGAACCTAAAGAGGAGGGAGCAGGTTCAGTTAATTGGGTCTTTTAACACTAGCAGAACCTTTGAAGAGGATCCAGGTTCTCAGTTTAATTCAGAATAATTTTCTATTGGAGGTCCAAGTGATGTGGTTGTGCCCCCCCAGCCTCAGATATGATTATGTGTAGTTTGAGCCTACTGAACAGTCTTACTTAGCTCAAGCTTCTAGGCCTACTCAAATTGTTGACAGTATCTCAGATGTCGAGAATCTCAAGGGATACCACTTCTAAGAAGATTTTAGTAGTTCACAAGTCACCCATAGCTTGCAAGGAGTCCTTCCTTCCTGAAGAGCTAGAAGTGTTTTTTGTTAAAAGTCAGTTACATTCTTACCTTGGGAATAATTACTGGTAAGAGCATTACAAAAGTGAAGTCACCATACATAAAGTCAAAGTTCTAGCATTACTGGATGTTTGTGATCAAGTTAACATTATATCTTTCAAGCTCTTGACAAAATTAAATTTTGCCTTGGACTTATTACCAGTACAAGATCAGAACTGCAGAGAAAAAGTTAACCAAATCACTCAAGCCTAGTCCACATTACCCTTGCAATTTGAATGCATTCTCTATCTTCTTTTCAGTGTATCTAAAAAAGACCGATCCAATTTACTAATAATAATACCGTTTCTAGTTGAGTTTGTGGTTATTGATTTCAAACAGAGCTCAGTCAGTCTTCACAATTACCAGATGTCACCTGTATTCCAAGACAAAGCAATAAAGGAGCAGAGAAAGAGAGTATACCTAATCAAACCTAAAAATCCCATTTAACTGGTCAGATATACCCTGAAGACAAAAGAAATGAAACAACTACTTCTGATTGCTGATGCTTAGTCTTGGTTGCCCTTGTATGCCAGCAAAGAGATTTACCTACTTTCTGGAGACAAAAGATCATATTGGTCAACATCATTATCAATATACCTGACCAAATAAGGCTCAAGATCTACAATCCCAAAGAGTGCAAACAAGACTTATAATGATTCCTGGATATTACAATTCCACTCATCAAACCACAACTATACCTCCTTATGCCCCATGGCACTGATGCTCCCACCCCAATGCTGTCTGCCATGGTCCACCAGCTAAAGCAAGCGCCAGAAAAAAGTTTTCCCAAAGCTTCCTCACCTTCTGATATGGCTTCCTAGGCTGTTAGCTGAGGTGCCATAATAGAATCTTTTATTACTAATAATCTCTTTGTTTGGCCCATTTGCAAATAATGATGCGTGGCAGCTCCCCCTTTTGGGTTGGGAACCACTATCACTAAAAAAATTCCATTTATCAAAGAGAACCAAAGTCTTCCTAAAAAGCATTATCAAAAACACTGTCAAGATCAAGAAGGATAAAAATGTTGCAAAAGTAAAGATTTATTGCTAGTTTAATGTTAAGTCAGTTCATGCCATTGATAGCATCAATAATATTAGTTTGCTTGAGCCAACCACCCAGGATATATAAACCCAATAAAATTTGAACCAATAATCAGATATTCTCAGCAGTGTACTTATTGATTATAGTTTTTCAGGGAGGAGATCAAATAATTGACACTAGGAGCCCCATATCCTTTGATCAAAGCCTTATCGCCATTCCAATAGCAAAGAATAAGACATTTATAAACAACAGAAAATTATGAATGCAGGCCCAAAGACCCTCTAAGGGTTTCTAGGTGTCACCCCTACTGCTAGTGAAAAAGAAGATTGGGACTCACCACATAGTCATGAAATACTAAAAAATGAATGGCCTGATGAAGAATAAAAATTATCCCCTACTAAGCGTTGACAATGCTTGAGATAACTTGGAGTATCGTGCTAATTCTTAGCCATGGACTAAACAAGTGGATCTTGGCAGATGGAACTGTCACCAGAAGGCTAGAGAAAAGATGCGCTTATCACCAGTCAAGGGCTGTGTGATCCAACGTGTATGCTTCAGGGCTTGTGCAATGCTACAACTATGTTTCATTGTGTAAAGAATTAGATTCTTGTAAATCTAAGGATGTCAGACGTTCTCATTTACTTAAATATTTCACAGTGTTAACAAGAGGTTCAAGAATCACCTGATTCACAATAAGGAGGTTTCATTCAGTTACTAGAGAACAACCTCAAGATCAAGAGAAGCAAGTGTTTGTTTCTAAAAGAGCTGGCTGAATTTCTTGGGCATAAAATTGAAACAAAGAGACATTAAGTCCCAGTAAGGTATGGATAAAGCTACCATCAAGATGAGTTCCCTCAAATACATGATTGATACCCAGGTGTTCTTGAGCATGCTGAGTTACTACATCCAATTTGTTCCATACTTTGCAGACATTGCCAAGCTGCTCATGAAACTACTTAACAAATGAGTTTCTATTTAGGTGATAACAAAAGCAAGAAGATACCTTCAACTAGCTCAAGAAGAAGCTGATGAAAGCCCAGATCCTGTTACACCCATATTTCCACAAAAATTTGCATATATACAGATGACATTAATGTGGGTATGGGTGCCATTCTAACACAGTTAAAAAGAAAAAGTAGATAATCCAATAGAGCTCTTCATAAAGACATTCACCTATCAGAATAAGATTACATTTTTCTGAGTGTGAGTGCCTAGTGGAGAGCAAAGTAGAATGCTACTTCTAATCCTATATCTATGTCATACACATCAAGGTTATTAGGGATTGTGCCTCTCTGAGATAGTTTAAATATAGAGGATCCATATGGAAAAGATAAAATGTCATGTTCATATGTGAGCTACGATTTTAAGAGCTTGCACTGGGAAGGAGAGAAGCAAAAGAATTTGGATGGCTTGTCACAGATGCCCATAATCTATTTGCAAGTTCTTGAAAGAGTAGGATTGATGATATTATAGAAAAACCAGAAGAGGAAAGGAATGAAGATTACAATGCAGTTAAGAAGATACTGAAGAGCTTTTCCAGAGCAATGAGATTCTGAGATGGACAGCAAGAGAAAAAATTACATAAAAAATGGCTACCATATGTGAAACCAAAAAACAAATGGCACTACTCATGGAAGGACACCATCAAGTAGACTATGGACAGCTACAAAAGACATACTAGGATCTCAAGGAGAAATTTTATTGGGAGGATACGTTAAAAAGTAAGAGTCAGGCTCTGGAACACTACATTGTCTGCGCTTAATACAAACCTCTAAAAAGAAGTTTTTTTTAGCCTGCCCCTCCAAATGTAACCTTTCACACCATTTCTACTGATGTTATTAACCATTCCCAAAGTCATCCAGCGGAAATCAGTTTATTCTTGTAGCAATTGATATCCCACAATTGGACAGAAGCAATTGCAGTTAACATTTACTTCATGAGTTGCCACAATACTTCTCTACAACCAGGTCATTACTCATCACAGATGTCCTCAAAAACTGCTTTTGGGTAATAAACAGAATTTCATCTAAGATGTTATGAGGCACTTGTTAGACTTTTTTAGAAATTAAGTAGCAGTCTAAAATGCCTTATGTGGCCTCTATAACAGGAGCTTGAAAAGGTGACTAGAACGCTTGCATCAAATTTATAAAGGATTGTGGACAACCATGGATCAAATGGAACATTTTGTTACATCAGATCTGTTTTCTTATTGGTTGAACTATAACAGGACTATTGGTTTGTCTCCAATAAAAACTCTAAACATAAGAAATGCTGCTTTACTGAGTTTTTGAGCCACAGTGATGGATGCAGATAGGAAGAATCTATTTCCTGGCAGTACCAAGAGGAGTTAGCAAAGGAGTTAGTCAAGATGCAGCTGAACGTCAGCAGTACTAGCATAAAGTTACTAAAAGAGTATCAGTGAGAGATTAAAGACCTAATTTTCCCATATTTGAAGTGATACTTAAAGTGTATTCTCCCATATGCATGCAGGACAACCTTGTAAGGTGCAGAGGAGCCCAAGTTGGCTCTGGTTCTAAATTGGCATGTTTTGACCAGTCACCAGAGGAACAAAGCAACTGCTGTCAGTGTGGCCTCATTACCTTGCATCTGACTAGGGCTCAACCATTTCAGTGGATGCATGTTGGCCATGATATGCTCCATACTGCACTAAATGCTCTCCAGAAAAAAAGAAAATACTTCAAAGATTGATATGAAAATTTTTTTTATCAAAAAACAAAGGAAATAGAATAAAATAGGCCAGTACATTCATAAGCCAGAGCACTAAACTTTTAAATAGGGAAGGAGTATTGCAGTTTGTGGCGCTGTTCTTGGGTTCTGTGACTTTTGGGTTGTAATCTTCTCCAGCTGCAGGTTCCTGTTTACACTTGAGAGGAGATGGTTAGTTCACAAGTTGCATGAAAACTAAGGGTTGGTGAGGTGATGGGGCATGCAATGATTAAAATTTTCAATCTAAATATATTTAAATTGTTGAAAATCTTCTAGATCAAGGAATGTTCCATCTTTGGAGATCTGAGGGCTTGATCAAAAGCAAATTTCTAAAATTTATTAGAAAAGATATTGGTGATATGATAAAAAGGATGGCAAATTCTTGGTCAGAATTTTCAACATTCCTTGATAAAATTGATTTTCATATCTGGGACATTGTAAAGCATAAGAATTTTTGAAAATTCTGGACTTTTGATATTTGGTTAGCAGTATTAGGGGACTTATCTGAAGTACTTCTGGCGTTTTGGTAAAGTTGAGGGATATCTCTACATAAGAGATTAATCTTATAAAATATCTAGTGCTAGGTAAGGGGATTGGAGTGGGCATAAATATAGAATTTTTCTTAAAATTAAATTTGCCTTTTCTATCTAAAAAGGGGTAGTGCATCTTATAGATTCTTACCCTTTGTGAAAAACCTTAAGTTACCCTTTGTTTTTTGCAACATTCCAATAAGGTTAAATTATTGGGACTTCATTCCCATATGTTAAGGTTACAATTGATGAGGTATAGTGGGTGCATGATCCTGTGACGTTGGGGAGTGGATTAGAAAGGGTCACCTACCTTCTGACATGAATAGGTTTTCTATCTTGGGAAACAGGAATTGAACTTGGGGAGTCTGCGCAGGCTGTAGATAATTTTGGCTGAGATGGGACGTTATGTGGAATTTGTGTTTGGAAGACCCATTATCTGGTGAAATACCTAAAGTAACTGGTACTATCTCTTTATGGGGTTTACAAGAAACATCATGGGTGGCAGGAATAAAGCCATCAGCTAGAAAAGCTATCACCAATTGATTCAAAAACCAATCTAATTCTGGAGGCAACTGTTTTTGATGACATGAAACCTGGTAATGCCTCATCTTGATACTGGAGCTAATATACAGTGAGCAGAGGCTCATAAAATGTGGCTTTAGAAATTATATGAGAAGAGGTGTTAACCAACTGACAAAGACACATGCATGGGAAAGGGTAAAAGGGACAAGAAGGGCGAAAAGTGAGATTCATGCTGCACAGCAGCTGGTTTATTAATTTGACTGGCCTACTAAGTGAGGCGCATGGGAGCCCAAGTTTGCTCTGCTTCCAAACTAGCAGGTTCAAAACAGCCCCAGAGGAACTAAGCAACTACTGTCAGTGTGGCTCTGTGACCTTGTATCTGACTAGGGCTTAACATTTTCAGTGAGAGCATGTTGGCTGTGATGCACTCCATACTGCACCAAATGCTTTCCACAAAATGACAAAAATTTTAAAGATTGGCAGGGAAAAGATTTTATAAAGACAAGGGAAATAGAGCAAAAAATTATCCAGTACCCTCACAAATAAGGGCACTGGCCTTTAGAAATGAAAGGTAATACAGTTTGCAGTGCTGTTCTTGGGTTATGCAGCTCTTGGGTAGGCATCTTTTTTGGATGCAGGTTTCTGGCTTCATACTTGAGAGGAGAGGGATGATTTGTGAGTTGGTGCAAGAACTGATGGTGGATAGGTGATGGAACAAGCCATTATTGACTGTTCCCCAATTTAACTTTCTTTAGATCTGTTGAAATTTTTCTGAAATGAGGATGCTCCACCTTTGGAGGTCTGCACTTAAAAAAAGCAAATTTCTAAATTCATCAGAAAATATATTGGCGAAATGTTAAATGGGATGGTAGATTTATAGTCAGAATTTTCAACACACCTTGGAAAAATTGGATTTCTACATGTGGGACTTTGTAAAGCATAAGTATTTTGTAATTTTCTGGATTTTTGGTATTTGATTGGCAGTATTGGGGGACTTACATGAAGTTTTTCTGGCGTTTTTGGTAAAGGTGAGGGATTTCTCTACATAGGAGCTTAATCTTATAACATACCAAGTGCTAGACAAAGGGATAAGATTGGGAACAAATATAGGTTTTCTAAAAAAAATTGGACTTTTCTACCTATAAAAGGGTATTAGGCACCACCTGGCTTCTTGACCTTTTTGAAAAGCCTTACAAACCTAAGAAGTTACAGACTATCTGGATGGGACCTACAACTGTTGTCATGATAAGAAGAACTAAGTACCTTAGAATGATACCCCACACATCACCTGTAACTGAGTTACCACACATCATATTTGAAGTCTTACCCTAAGTCTCTTCTTGGGGCGGTATCTTTTTAGGGAAAAACTTAACTATAGGGGTAGTTCCTTGATGTATAAAAAACATCTCTAGAAAACCCACATTCTATCAATACTTATAATAGTACTAATGATCTAGATGTCCAGAACAACAATTGTTTCCCAAATAACTGAACAGCAAAAAAAGATTTTATAAAATTCTGAAGCCCTTCTATAGGCTTTAAAAAACTTAGCGTTTCTGAAAATGGAGGCTGAAATATACATCTGAAGGCTGCAATAATTTAACAGCTGGTCAACATTACATTAAGGATATGAAAATGTAGATACTAATCCAAATGAGTATGTGCATGAAGTCTCAGATAACGTTTCAGAGGAACCCTTTTATACCTTTGGACTCAACTGACAATGGCAGAGGAAGTACCTAAACTCCTTCATAAGAGAGTTTACTCCATTTTTATTAAGCTGAGTGATACTGATATACCTAAAACGGAAACCAATTTAGTTTTGCAAGAAGCATTGATTGAGACAACTGATGTATCCATGCAGCCACAAAAATCACAAGAAGAACACAATTCACAGTTGAGCTTAGAACAGCAGTCATACACTCAAAAGCAGGCTAGAGCTCCAAAGTATAATTTATAAAAAGAAGTACAGAGAATCCTAGATTATCAAGGGATTAGACTACGTTGGCCCTCAATTAAGTTGCAGATGCAGAATTAACATAGAGAAGAGATTGATTTGTTAAAAGTCTTACTTTATGCGCATCATAACCCCAAGTAACATAAATACTGTAAGGCACCATAAGGTTTTCACTGTTACACAAGTTTGCTTAACTAGTAGTTCTTGAATTAATATGGACTTGCTAGAGGAGGATACCCCAGTGGTAGAATATGGACCCTCTACCACTGCCTCCCCAATTTTGATTCCCAGTTAAACTTTGGGTAAGGGACAATTATAACTGTGTTGGCGTTGTGCACCAATGCCCAAACTGAGATAGCAAATAGCAAAGGCGATCCATGGAGTTTCTGGCCTATCATACGCTGCACATGGAGGGTTTCCAGGTTTTATCCTCTTTTCCCATTAATATGATTTCCCCTTAATTGGTAAATTATCATCCCCAGATCAGCCCATCTTGAATAAAATTGAAGATGGACTTGCTAGGTGTATGAAGACAACTAGCCTAAACAATTTTTTATCTTTATTGTCTTTGGCCCTACTCAGGCAAATACTGATAAAACAAATGAATTAGCCTCAATTTGGCAATTGACCCTTAAAAGGCAAATGGATACTTGATATCCTCAAATGGAAGCAAGCAACACAATATAATATAATTATAAGGTGTAGTTTATTTAGAAATCAGTGGAGATATCTAGGTGAGAGTATTATAAGATATGTGATATGGTAATCATGGCAATCACATTAGCCTTGGCATGCCAAGCTGATAAAAAGGATATTAATTTGAATTTGTAAAAAACCTACTAATTTCCATCAAGCTTTAGCATGATTACCAAACTTTTAGATCAGCTATCACAAAGTCTACTTAAACCAATCAGTTTCCCTTTAGTAAATGCGCCTTCTGAGCTACTCTCTCATATCCACGTTGTCAGCAACAATCCCCATAAAACTACAATCATAACAATCATTGGATTCACATCCTTTGTAAATTACAATAAATCATTCAATCAGTTATTATCACTAAATGACTAATTGTAATTAAACAAAAGTCTCAAAGAATAATTTATACGCCAAATTATATAAATGAGCCAATTATTATACATATATTGAAGCATAATCAACCAAGCTGGATAATGTGGTCATATAAAATTCCTAAACATCCCCACTTGACCAGATTATACAGAAAATGTCCGCGTCTTCCTAACAAATTCCACTATAAATGGTACTTGTCTGGTATATCTGAAATGGATGACAACTTATTTAAGAGATGTCATGCTCCATCCAACGAAGTATCAGCTATAGTCTCACCAGATCCAGCACTCTGAGTCAAATTAATTAGTTAAGCCCTGCTTGGAAATTACAATAACAGTGTTCACCCCTGAAGAGAACACAGGGATGGCAAGAATTCTGTTGGGAACCCTGGCAAGGAGATGTTCACAGGTGCTTGACTGTAAGATTATAACAATTAAAAGCTTGCAGGAGTACTATGAAACTCAGAAAAGCTGTTCAAGAATTTAGTATTGGAAAGTCAACCACAAACAAGCTTTTTAATTTACAATTAAGATATTATGATAATTGATACTTTATATAATAAAACTTGGGGTTTTATACCTCGTTTTTAGGAAAAATATATAGTAATTGACTGGGTCAAGTCTATGGTCACGTGATACTTTCATATAAAATAAATTTTAGATCAATTTTAAGGCCAACAAAGGTTGGCCAAGTGTCATGGTTATATGGCATATTTGAGGGTAAGACTTTAGATACAAGGCTGGTCATTAGGAGGCCATAAGGGTTAAGTTGGCAGGCCTCCCTGACCTTAAGTATACCCTGGACCAACGCTGGGTACAAGCAAAATATGCTCAAGTAGTCCTAGGGATGTGCGTGATCAGCTCTGCATTACATTGAGGGCATTAAAACACACTAGATTTGTTCTTAATCTGGACAGTTCATCACTGTTGCTTGGAAAATGAGTTTTTGGACCTGTTTCGTTTACAATAGCAAAATGGAAGAATTATGCTGCAATCAATAACTTAATTCAGATTAACTCAAGCTAAAGTATCATGTCATATTGTAATGTGCGCTTATTGGTTCATTTAGGCTTAGCACCACTATCTCAGATTATTAAATCTCCCTCCAATGTCCAATAATGATCCCTTAAGACTGACCTTCCTTGTTGGTTATATTGCTTAGTGAAGACTCCCATTAATTTTATTTTTTTGCATGTTCCCTTAGTAAACTGTGCGTGGACCTCCTCAAGGAGGTCTTTAATGATACAGGTAAATTTTTTTCTACAAAGTTAATGTCATACTCATGCGCACAACTGGGACATCCTGGTCCCCTCCAGATTGAGGCACCCAAGCACCCTGACAATGATATGCACTTAGTTATAGACTCCTCTTTGGGGTACAACAAGTTTTTTTATGAGCTCTTGTTATCTACTCTGTGTTGTACACCATGTCCCTGAGTCCCCTGTGCTCTGGCACCTTCCAGAGCGCCTTATTCCCAATTTATTCTAGTGACTAGTTCACTTGCAGTGTGGCTGTGTATCCTACACCAACTCTCTGAGAACAAGAGTTAGACACTTTCTTGACATTAGTTTCTCAACCTTTTAATTTATGTGCATTAAAAATTATCCATGTGGTGCTTTCTCTAAGTGTAAACTAGGTGTGCTGGCCATTTGGCATTGCCACTATGGTGCTTATCACAGTTTTTCATTTGGTTTAGTATTGGTAAGTCTCAGCGTTAATCTTGCTAATACTAACTGGGAAGTGCCCACCCTTCCTGCTTGTACCTGGTGGACTCTGACCCTTTAGGATCCTGTTGTCAGATTCTCTACCTTTCCCTTGTAAATTTTTTTTAAAATTCAACAGGCTTTTCTTTTCTATTGCTGGAAGCCTCATCTAAATAATATCTAAGGGTGAAACAAATCAGGTGGTACCTGATCCGTACATTGCTACAGATCAGTTAATACTAGATCCAGATAGTAAATTAATAAGAGAAAACCTGAGGAAAAGCAAATTGGAGCAAGAAAAATTTGACAGACTCAAACCAAATTGTATCTGAGTCAAAATGACATTGGTGCTATGAGCATCTCAAACAATGATTGCATGGGAAATGGAATTATCACCTGAGATGTGCTGGACAATTCATGGAAGCTTGGCATAGTGAAAAGTCTATTTTACATTTGCAAATACTATATATTTGAGGGTGGGCTGGCTTGAATAGCCAGTTGAGTCTTCTATGATAACATTAAATTCAATAAAAACTTGGATGCAATTTGAAGTATATTTTATTTAAAAATGAAATATCAGATTGAAGGCATGGGCTCCAATAGTGGGCATGGTGTGGCGTTGCACGTTACTTGGCATCTTCCTGCAGCGTGTGGACAGGAATCTGAGAGCTCATGGCAATGGTGGAACTCAGCGGATGGGTTCAGGGATTGGCTCTGGTGGTCTGGTTCCTAGTAGAGTCAGTTATGTGGCTCTTACTTCCTGATTCCCTTTTGGGATTTGGCACAAACCCAATTGTTACATTAGACTCAACTTAACTTGTTCTTGGTTTGGCCGTGAGTGAATGGAGGTGGATGTTCTGGTAGGGGAGGAATGGTCTGATTGTGAGTCAAAGGAAGTGGATGTTTCAAAGGGGGAGGAATGGACTGACTGAGCAGAAGGAGGTGGAAGTTCAGAAAGGAAAGGAATGGATTAACGCTGATCTGGAAGAAGTATTGTGAGCAAAGTGTCAGGTGTGGTTGGCTCAAGTGTCAGGAGAAACTGGGGAGAAAGTGTATGGGGGCAGATGAAATGGTGCAAATCATGGCAGATCTTGAGGAGCATTGACGGGGAGTATGGCGCGGGCAGTGGCTCATCAGAAGCAGCAGGTGGATACCCAAAAGGTGTCCAAAGGAGCTGTGGATAAGGTGTACCAGGGTTGGATGAAGTGGCATTAGCCATGGCAGATTTTGAACGAAATCTATGGGGAAGTGCAGAGTGGGTGGTGGCCCAACAAAAGAAGCAGGCAGATCTATGGGGAGCATCCAGAAGGGCCATGAACAGAGTGCGCCAGGAGACAGATGAGGTGGCATGTGCTCTGGTGGATACTGAGGGGGAGATTTGGGGAAGTTTGGGGTGGGCAGTGGCCCACCAGAAGCAACAGGTGGATCCACAAAGAGCGTCCAGAGGAGCCATGGATGGAGCATACTGAGGGCTGGATGAGATGGCACTTTCCCTAGTGGATACTGAGGGAGAGCTAGGGGGAAGTTTGGAGTGTGTGGTGGCCCACCAGAAGTGACAGGTGGATCAGCGCAGAGCACCAGATCCAGAGTTTGGGGGAAGGGCAAAGGGTCAGCTGCATGTGTGAGTGAAGTGGAAAGGTGATCCAAAGGAGGAGACATCATGGCAAATGGGAGGAGTTGGTGTGCAGTGTCCAGAAATGGCCCAGGGATTCTGATCTTCACAGGGGGGTGATGTAATGGATCAGGCAGTACCTGATCCGTACATTGCTACAGATCAGTTAATACTAGATCCATGTAAATTAATAAGAGAAAACCTGAATAAAAGAAAATTGGAGCAAGAAAAATTTGACAGACTGAAAACAAATCGTATCTGAGTCAAAATGACTTTGGTCTTATGAGCGTTTCAGATGATGATTCCATGAGAAATGGAATCATCACCTAATGTGCTGGACGATTCAGGGAAGCTTAGCATAGTGAAAAGTCCATTTTACTTTTTTCAAATACTATATGTTTGAGGGTGGGCTGGCTTGAATAGCCAGTTTAGTCTTCTACAATATCATTTTAATCTATAAAAACTTGGTTGCAATTTGATGTTAATATTTTATATAAAAATGAAATATCAGATTGAAGGCATGGGCTCTAATAGTGGGCATGGTGTGGCGTTGGCATGTTACTTGGCATCTTCCTGCAGCGTGTGGACAGGAATCTGAGAGCTCATGGCAATGGTGGAACTCAGCGGATGGGTTCAGGGATTGGCTCTGGTGGGCTGGTTCCTAGTAGAGTCAGTTATGTGGCTCTTACTTCCTGATTCCCTTTTAGGATATTAGCGTGAACCTGTTTGTTACAAAATAGATAGTTCTCATCCATCCTCAGTGGGGTGACTATGCTGCATTAGCTGTCTCCTAAGGCGTCCAACTAGGTTTTCACAGTGTTACATGCACAGCTGATGATGTGGAATTAATTGAGGGTTTGGAGCATCTCTTAGAGCAGCATCAACTAGATGTGTCATTTACCCAACCTTCTATGTGTACTTTGCTCTGCATCAAGCTGGCTGGCCAGTAAAATTATATTAAATAAATTTTTTGATAGGGCACATGCCCTACCTTTGACAGATGTTGTTAAAACGTCATTTCTCCGTTCCAATTATACTGCCCTGCAATAAAAGCCCTTTGGGTGCTAATTGCCCCCTCCCAACTTAGCCCAGCTGATTAAAGCTCTTTTGGGGAGATTCTCCCCAACCTGAAAGGGGTCAAGTAATTTTTGACATGGTTTTGCCTGAGGTGGCCCTTATAGATAAGGAGCTAAAACTCATGTATGCCTATTGAAAATTAAAGAATCTTATCCTTCCATTCCTTCATTTTCAGCAGAATTTGATGGCAAGAATGGTTCCAGCCCTGTTTTGGATTGAATATCTCAGTTGATTTTACTGTAATAAAGTTATTTGTGCTAGCCTCTATAGATCTAGCCTGAGACTATTGTTTTTCCTTAAAGGGGTAGAGCTCCCCATCAATCCCTTCACCAATTCAGCAAAATTTAAGGGCTCATTTGAGTATAGCTTTTAAATCAACAAAAAGGGCTTAACAAAAATGATTTTTATTTACACTGCATTCCCACGGTGCAGGCCAAATCATTGACAGAGGGCCTGGGGGTGATAGCCTAGGATAATGAGGTATGACTGGCCTGCAATCAGGTATGGGGTTGCTGATGCCCAAAAATGCAGTTTATAATAAAAGATATATAAAACTAAAAAAGCTGAGTAGCAGCTCCTGAAGCTTGGACGCAGACACCACCCCCTATGTACTAAATTATACCAGAGAACCCGCGCTTGACCCCAACCATGATATGAAGAACACAGGGGGTGGAGAAAGAATGACTTTCAAAATATGAAAATGTTTTTGCAACAGATGAACTATGGTAGGTTATGTGACCTCAGTAGTGAGATTATCCATTTATCCCTCTCCATTTTGTAATGCAAAAACTTATCCTGGAGGCATGCTTATACCTGATGAAGGGTTTTTGATGAGAAGTTGGCGTTATCTGATTCTAAAAACCATTCTGGATACTTTTTGTTGACTTTTAACCTTTCATCCACTTTTAGGGAAAATCAGAACAATTCTTTTGGTAGATAGAGGATACTCTGAGAACTTTATTGACCAAAAAACTAGCTAAATATTATGAGTTGAATTAATTGACAGGTGGTATGGTTAGGGAGGGGCTTCCCAGGGTATTCCCACGCAGTTAATTCTGGGGTTAGTGGATAATCAAGATGGCAAATATCATTTGGCTGACCACTTTCAAGCAATCAAAAACTTCTTGTACCCCATTATCTTGGGAGTAGAGTGGTGGTGAAAGTTTGACATCAGAACCACCTTGAAAGACAATACCTTGTCATTAACTTTGGAGAATGTTCAAAAATTAGTTGTCCCTTTGTCTGAGGCTAATTTACAAGGTGATCTGCCCCACTGGCACAATATCCACACACTTAGTCTTGCTCCATTGCTGAAGCCCTCACCAAAGGTACCCTTACCTTTCTGTTTGGAGGGGCTGAATCTTTCTTTGATGCAGCTTCAGCCAATGTACTACCAGCTCATTCAGAGTTTGATTACAAGTTCATATTCACTGTTTACCTAATGCTTATATCTTTTCCCATTTACCCTTTGACTGTATGGGAGGAAGCAGCCTTAGATGTGTGGGTTAAAGAGCAATTAGCTAAAGGGAAATATATAGTGTATCTCCTCAGTATGATCCCCACTTCTTTTTGTAGAAAAAGCTGATGGTACCCTATGCCCAAGCATAGATTATGGGAACTTAACCAACGTCACAGTTTTAGATTTGCATCCCATCCTGTGGACTCACATATTGCTTGCTATAAAAAGAAGGCTAAAGTCTTCTCCAAACTGGATTGCTTAAATGCAATCATTCAGATCTGTATCTAGAAGGGCCAGGAGTGGCTAACCACGTTTTAAACCAGAAAGGGAGTTTTCAGTTTTGGGTTAGCCCTTGGGTTTAAAATGCTTTCTATCTTCCAACGCCATATAGATTTGGCCTTGAGGACATGATGGGTCTATGCGCAGTTGCATATATGTAAGATATTCTGGTGTTTTCACTGATCAAAATTTTTATGCAATTCACCTATAGGATGTGGTGAAGCTTTTGAGGGCAGCTGACCTTATGCTAAAAATCAGTAAGTGCAAGTTTTTCAAGTCCCAGGTCACCTTCCTGGGTAAATTTATATGTAAAAGGCCACATGATAACTCCAGATAAGGAGAAGACAATTTGGAAGTGGCTCATCCCAACTTCAGTCAAAGAATTGAGGAGTTATTTTGGAACGTGTATATTCTTTAAGAAATTCACTCAAAATCTTTCTGAGGTGGCAACAACCTTGTATAAGGTAAATATAGAGAAAATGCTCCAGTGGTCCCCTGTTTTGCAGGATGCCTTCCATGTAGTAAAGTGCACCCTGTTGTCTATGTACGTTTATTTGTAATGTAGATCATAAAAAGAACTTTATTATGTCTATTAATGCCTCTAACTTTGTCATAGCGGCTCCCTTGTTACAAGTGAGTGGAAATGAAATAGAGCAAATGATGAGATATTTTTACAGGAAAATGTTCTTAATAAAGTTAAACTATTCCATCTATGACAAAGAGTTATTGGCGTTGTTTGAGCTGCTAACCTATTGACATTATCATCTTCATGGCTCAACCCTACCAAACTGCATACATAATGATCACTGTGCCTTGTTGTACTACCATGCACCTAATGTCTTGACCCCACAGCAAACCCAATGGCATGAGACCCTGGACCAATTTGTGTTCTCTTATGAGTTTACAAAGGGCAAGGAGAATGGTTTAGCGGTTTCTTTGAGTCAAAGCCTTGCGTTAGCTCCAGATCCAAATGAGTTAGAGGTACACAACACCCACTTTATGATTTCACCTGGTAAAATTATGTCTCAACATCCCTCTTTTGTGACCCACATATCTTTGCTTGCTCCTCTAAGAAAAGCAGAGTTTTTGGTATGTTCAGAAAGGTGGTCCTTTAACAGCCCTTGTTAGCAGAATATACTATAGTTCTCTCCAAGAGCAAGTTAAATCAGGAGGATATTACCAGAAGCTATCACATTAAGGATGAGATGGTGTGGTTTTAGGGATGCCTATGGGTTCCTGCCATACCACTTCGCCTACAAATCATCCAGGATTATAATAATGGAATCACCATTGGGCATTCTAGGAAAGTGAAGACTCTAAAGCTAATTTGACGCACTTATAATTGGAAGGAATTGGTTGCACAGGTTGTCAGGTATTGTAAGAAGTGCCTAGTCTGCAACCAAATGAAGCCAGATCACCAGCCCCTCGCAGGGTTGTTGGTACCAGTTCAAAAGGCTAAAGGGTATAGGACTTACTTATTGGCCAATCTTATTGTGGAGTTGCCTGCATCTGAGAGCTATGATGTCATTATATAAGTGGTGGACCATTTTACAAATTTACCCACTTTATATATGTAGAGCCATGATAACAATGGCTGAGATGGCTAGGATCATTGTCTCTCATGTGCTCTCCCTTCATGGGGTGCTCCAGGAGATCATTAATGATTGTGATCCTCAGTTTACTTCATTATTTTTAAAAGAGTTGCGCAAAATTCTTCAGGTTCTCCCCTGCTGTTCTACTGCCTATCACCCCTAATCAGATTGGCAGACTGAACGAGTGAGCCAGTGCTTGGAACAGGCCCTATGGTGTTACACTGCTTTTTTTCATTCAGTTTAGCTTTCCCACCTTCCCATGGCTTTATCTAGCTACAACAACGCTCAACTTGCATCCATTGGTTATTCCCAATTTTTCAACAACTATGGGGTTTAACCCCACCTTCAACATGGAACCCAGCTGTGGATCAAATATGAAAGTGGTGGTGGGCTTTGCAAAGACTATCAAGAAATTACACCAAGGGTGAATAAGAATTTGAATGCAGCTATGCAAGCTTATAAGGATAACACTGATAGTAAAATATGGGTAAGTCCTATGTACAAGGAAGGGTATCTCATGATGCTTAATTCTAGAAACATTGCAATCAAGTAGCCATGCAAAAAGCTAAGACCAAAAAGATAGGGTCTTACCACATTTTCAGAAAGGTAGGTCACACCTTGTACCATTTTTATCTTCCCTCATCATTCTGAATCTTTGCTGTCTTACATGAAAGTAAGCTGACGTTGTTTGAGGGCCTAATAGAGACTCCAGAGGCTTATATCATTGATGAGGTCCAGAGTGGGAGATGGAGGAATAGTAGCCTCTCACAGAGTATGAAGAAGGCTTATGTACCTGGTATCCCTGTAAGAGATTTTATGCAACGGAGGACAGTTGGGTCCCAGCATGCAATTGTCTATGCCCAAAATCTTATTGATGTTTTCCACAAGCGTTTCTCTAGGCAGAAGGACTCAAGTCAAAGCAAAGTATCACCACCATGAAGCTGGACCCTGCACCACAAGAACTTTTCCTTGGTAAAAGCCCCTGTAGGGGTTGGAGCCTCAAAAGATTAGGAGGGTGATGTCAGGGCTACCTGACATAATTGGGGGTACAGACTGAAAAACAAGGCTGGTCATGAGGAGACTAAAAAGATTAAGTTGGCAGGCCTCCCTGACCTTAAGCATACCCTGGAATGACACTGGGTACAAGCAAGATATGCTCAGTTGGTTTTAAGGATGTGCATGATGCTTGGCCCTGTGTTACATTGAGGGTGTTAAAATGCACTAGTTTTGTTCTCAATCTGGATAGTTCATTACAGTTGTTGGGGAATGGAGTTTTGAAACCTGTTCCATTTACAATATTGCTAAATTGAGAAGAATTTGATGCAATCAATGACTTGAGCTTAAACTATCTTAAGTTACAGTACCATCTTGAATGGCAGTGTTCACTAATTGGCTCATTAAGGCTTAGCACCACTATTGCAGATTGTTGATTCTCCCCCACAATATTTAATAATGGTTTCTCAAGACCAACTTTCTCTATTAGTCAACTTGCTTAATAAACATTCCCATTAGTTTTATGTTTTTGCATGGTCTCTGGGTGAACCTGTGTGAGACCTCCTTGAGGAGGTCTCCAACAATATAGAGCATTTTATTTCAACAAAGTTAATGCAGAATCAGGCGCACAACTGGGCCATCATGGTCCCCTTCATATTGAGCACCCAAGCACCCTGACACCAATCAGCACTTGGTTATGGACTCCTCATTGAGGTTCAACCAGTTTTGTTATTTATAATCTGTATTGTTATCTACTCTGTGCTGTACACCCTGTCTCTAGGTCCCCTGTGCTCTGGCACCTTCTGAGGTGCCTTATTCCCAATCTTACTAGTGACTAGTTCCCTTGTGGTATTTTGTATCCTAAATACCTTTCTGAGAACAAGAGACCTACAGACACTCCTTAACACTAAGCTTCAGGGGTTGGTTCTCCTTGGCTATATCTGGAACACCAATATGGGAATTGATGCATTGACAAACTTTTGGATATGCATTATTTGACTTGTTGATATTAATGTTAATCTAACTTTATCCAGGGTCAAGACTCACATTAATTATCACTTTTATTTTAATCAAGATCCTTATTCAATGCAATGCTTTATAATATGAAGTGATGCATTTATGATCAAGAGGATATGTTTTAGCTAAATGAAAAATCAGCCTATCAGAAGCTTCTAAAATCTATTCACTCCAGTATAGCTCAGTCCTAGGTTTTTGTCAACAACATGTTTGATGAATCCATGTAGAAATGATTTAATTTATCTAACCAATCACCTGCCATGAAGATATACTTACTTTGACATCTAGTACTAAAAAAAGATATATTTACTTTGGTTGATTAAAGGTTTTCTTAGTTCTTAATCTAAGAAAAATAATTTTATCCTTTGGAACTCCCTTATAATCTATATAAAGGGGTTGTTTTTTATTAGGAGGTAGTACTAAATTCAATTTAGTTTTCAAAAAGAGCTTCCCTGTTAGTTCATCTCTCAGTTGAAGGTCTAAAGCGAACTCCCTAACTTTATTCAAGAATTTGACTGATGGTTAAGAGAGATAGTAATACTCTAATTGTAACTATCTTGCTAAAAGAATCACTCAGATTTTTGTATTAAATAAACTATTTAACCCTTTAACAATCTTTTCAACTAGTCAAACATCCAACTGTCCGATTTTACCCCTTAAAAGGATATTGGGGTATAATAAGGGGAAGAAATTTCATGTGGACCCTATTTATAGTGATTCATAAAGCAAAGGACCTAATAGAATATTCGTTGACCTTTTATAAGTGATGAAAAAAGGTCCTCTCCATATGAGCCCAAATTTGCCACATCTAGGGGTAATATGATTGTAATAGTATAAAGCTAAACCTGATAGTTGGAAAGAGGGAAAAGGTTGCATAAGCTCATTAGCTGCTTGGACTCTTTTGTAACAGTTTTTTCCAAGTTGGTCATGACATCAGATTACAGATAAATTATATGTTGGACTAACCTCTTCATAGCTTTAAAAAACGTCAGTCCTTGCAGAAAACTTAATTTAGCCAAAAGGGTGGGCACCTCAGGTTCTCAACCATATAAGATGCTGCATTTTGACATTTTAGGGTTTTGGTGGTAACTAATATGATATGCCATAAGCTAGCTAAGAAAATATTGAACCCATTGTAGAGAGTCTGAAGGAGCCATCTTTCATAGAATAGAAACCAAGGTTCCATTTGCTCTTTCTACACTACTATTTTTAGGAGGGTTATAGGGTCTAATGCAAGTTGTTGTTTCCATGGCAGTAGCCAGGATTTTGACCACTCTAAGGAGTTATTTTTTCAATTGTTGCAGAGAAGAACCTGGGGGAAACTATGGTGAGTGAAGATATACTGATACAGGAAAGTTGCGATAGCCTTGCAGTTTTTTCCAGGAAAGCAATGGCTTCAACCCATTATATGATAATGATCAATACTTACTAGTATATATCGATTCCCACTGGTAGTCTGAGGTAAGAGACCCACTCACATCTAGGGTTTATTAGGTGGAATGGTTACTTAAGGGTAGTAGGTTGATTTTGATATTTGGTCTTGAAACTGGATTGTTTTTACAGGTATTTAGGTATCCAGGTCTTTGTAATGGATTCCATAATTCCCATCCAATAGTACCAATCTCTAATCCACTTACAAATTTTCAGCACACCGCCATGCCAAGGGTGGAGTAGCCTTCATGATAGTAGGTATTTGTTCCAAAAGTTGAAAATAGGGTAGCCAATTTACCCCTAACTTTTTATATATCTTCCTACTCTCCACTTTGGTGTTGCAGGAATGTTGTAGCATTTTCTTGACTAGTTCATCCTTGTTGTCCCAGGCATCAGGGGACTTAAGGAGGTCATGCAATCTCTCTTCTTTACTATTTCTAGGGGACTAAAAAGTGATTCAACCCATTGACATTCATATGTTGAGTCCCAGCTCAGTGTTCACACTTTATAACATAGTGATTGAGCTTTAAGGCCCAACAAGCCAAATGTCTATTAGGACCCATCATATTATTTATTTATTTCAAAGAGTTGAGGTCATTAAACATGATAAAGGTAGTTCCATAAAAAAGGGCGATAATGCTCTACAGCAAGTAAGACAGCAAGACACTCCTTTTCTGTGATACTACTATACTTGTGTTCAGCTTTTGAAAGCATCTTGCTGAATTATGAAATTGGATAATCCTCACTATTACCATACAATTGAGTCAGAATGGCTCCAACAGCATAGTCAGATGCATTAGTAAACAAAATGAAAGGCTTACCATAATCTGGGTAGCATAAGATATGGCGTTCTTGTAATAGTTTCTTTAAAATTCTCAAATGCAACACTTTGTTTATCATGCCAATAGAAAGTAGTGTCCATATTAATAGTCAAACATGAGGCTCACTAAGCTGAGAGTTCTTTAAGATAATAATGATAATACCCCATCATACCCAGAAAAACCTGGATATCTAGTAGATTTTGAGGCAAAGGCATTTTTGATATTGTTTTAACTTTGAATTGTAGGGGTTGAATCCCTTCCTGTGATGTAGCATATCTGAAAGAGTTTATTTCTTTTGATAAAGTCTCACTGTGAAGGTTTCAATATATGTTGGGATTATGAAGGCGTTGAAAAACTTCTTTTAGATGAAAAAAGCATTTATCAAAAGTTTCAGAGAAACTGTTATGTCATCAGGATAGACTATCACACAACTTAGCTTATGGTTATTGTAGGATATAATCCATTGCTTGTTGGAATAATTCATGTGCATTTCACAACCCTTGAGGTAATCAAATGGCTGAAATCATCCTTCACTGAAAATATGAGCACACTTACCTGATCTTAGTGAAAAGGTCCATTTGCCAATACGTGTGGCCAAATCCACAGAAGAAAAGAATTTGGAACCAGAGAGTTAACAAGAGCGTCATCAATGTAAAGGATAGGATAACTATCCTTTTTTGAGCTTTTCATATTTTGGTAGTCCACTAACTACCTGATGACCTCCATTTTTTAATGAGCAAGAGAGGGGATGTCCAAGGGCTTTGGGAAGGTACTAATAGCCCAGCGTCTAGTAACTGCTTGAAATCATCCTCATTTGTCTTTGACCTTTGATTTGTGATAAGGTTGGGTCAGGTTAGACTAACATCACTAATATTTATTGTGTGGCTCCAATCCTTCATGTGCCCATGACAGTATCAGATTAGAAAAAAATACTGTAGGCATCTACATTAAGTATACTTTTTGTAAGCTCTTCTGGGGAATTAGTTCTTCTGATATGTGAACATTAGGCAAAATAAATTCGTTTTATCAGTAGGAGGGTCCATATCTAACATGGAACCAATTTAGTAGTTCTTTTAAATATTTTTATTAGTTTTAGCAGATTTTTTGAAATCTTTTGATGCTTTTTACAATAATGTCTTTATTAGTGAGGTTCACTAATAATTATTGATAGATCTCTCATGGTTGATTCTAATATGCCAGGCAATCTTTGAGGTTCTAAAGGAGCCACCATCAATGATTGTTTTTTGTAACAAGCAGCGTTGTGGGATCTTTAAGTAATCTTGATGTCAAGTATTCATTGTTCACCAGGCTTGATTACATTCTCTTCTGAGACATTGAAGGGAATACCCTCCAAGGCGTCCACTGTCTCAGACAGTGCTTTTATTTTACCTAGATGTTGTGTAAAGCAAAGATGTTGAAGAAGAAGAAGACTCATCCAGGCAAGAATTACTTTATCTTTGGGCTCTTAATTATTCAAAACTAGAGGAACATCATAATTGAGTAGAGAGAAAAAACCCTGTTTCATATTGATGACTCTGTCATATTCACTCTTTTAACTGAGTGCTAATAAGCATATCTTAAATGTTGTTGTCCAAGTTACAGTGGGTGCTGACCGGATAAGCTTACTAATCCAGATGGGGTAGTGATGAGTATGACCTAATAGTGCAAGTACTGTTTGGACCTGCAGTTACATAATTAAAGAGAGTATTCCAAGTTGAGATCCAGCTCAATTTTGTTAGGCTTCAAGGATATGACATTGATAGGGGAGCCAGTGTTGAGTATTAAGTTAACTTGTACCTTGAATGAGGACCTCTAACTTTGTTATCTTTTCACCAAAGATAAGGAAAAGAGCCAGGACCTCATTAAGATGAAAAGTGGAGTTCATTTTTTTGAGTTGTCTCAGTATATCTCTCCTTGATGGATTGCAAGGTATGAACATGATGAATAGGTTATTTTACCAAGGCAATGAACTTGCCAGCATCACTGGCAGTATGATCCCTTCAGGTCACCCCCAGAACTTGACTAAGATAAGTGTCATCAGGTATCATGGCATCATTTACTCCATTATCATTCAATTGATCTGTACTTTTGACTTCAGCTGACACTTCTAAGACAGTATCCAACATCTTCATATTCCCTTCAGATTCATCAACAGAGTGGTTATCTATATAAGGTCAAATGAGCAATAGAAATGGGGGTGGAGTCAGGAACGTCAGATTTATTGGTAATATGGGTGTCTGTCCCTACGCTGACAATTTTTTCCCTAATATTTAGTGTTGTCTCTCTTTTTATTAACACACAAAGGCAACATGCCCAACCATGTTGCAGTAGGTGCACTTGGGGCGCTCAGTTTTCTTCTACTTTAACATTTGATCATCAATGGTCAAGGCTCAGGGTTTTGACAAAACTCCTCAAGTAGTCTCAAATTTATGAAAATTAGTAACTAGCAGAATCCCTAATATCATAAATATTCCAAAAGTAACGCTTCATTGAGGTGATATGCATCCTCAGAGAAGGATGGGAAGCCAACCCAGTCATTATGGCAGCTATGGCATCATCAAGAGTTAACATCTTAGGGATTAGCAGCGTCTGTAAAAGGTGAACTAATTAACAAAGGTGGCAACTGATTCTCTTTTCTATTTGCTGATGTGCATAAAGGCCTTTTTTTCATTCTTAAGCTCTGCTTTGAGCCAAACTCATCAATAAGCGCTTCCTTAACCTCTTCACAGGTACAAAGGGTATCCATATGAGGAACCATTACCTCTTTGGCCGTGCAACTAAAGCAGGAGAGAATGTGCTTAAATTTTTGGTGATCAGTCACACTACATGGCATATTCATAAACTTATAAAAATGAAGCAATGCTACCTTCACCAAGGGTAAACTTGTCCTTTAAAGTAGGTTTAAAAGGGATATGGTCACTTTCAAGGAGGGTAAAGACATTAGGAGCATGTCACAAAACTCTGAGCAGATGTCTATCTGGTCAAAGGGACAGAGAAGCTGCTCATCTACTCTTAAATAGCGTTGAGCCTAGTTTCCATGGTCTTAGGAGGCTTTTGAGAGGTGGATTCACATGGTGTCATCCTAGCCTCAATAAAATCTTGTGGGTCACAAATTTATCAACTTGTGTTTTAGATTCCCTAACTTTATAAACAAAGGTCAGATAAGATCAAACCAAGTTTTTTATCTGCTTTCACCACCCTGAAACAATTTTGAAGATCCTCCTTCATTTGCTTACACCCTCATCATCAGATGGATGTGACCTTTTAAATGCAGATCAGTCTTGACCTGTTTATAATAACTCTCAACTTTAGATACCCAAGCATATACAACCCTTTTAACAATTTTAGCCCTCAAGGGTGATCTTGACACCCTGAACTTTCTTCTCATATTTATTGAACCTTAGGCCAAATACTTGGCATTTTCAAAAGATACTGTTAGCTTTTATTCTTTTCCCAATTGAGTAATCTTAGCTTTCTAGAGAGGGAGAGGACCCATGAGACTCTTGAGAGGGACGCCATTTGAGATCCCCAATGTGAGATTTTGCTTGAGCTAATTGTTGTTCTAAAGCGCTATTTTCTGTTTATCACCCTGCTGAGAAGTAGACACTTGAGACAACAGCTCACTATGAGTTTGTTTCTAATGTTTCATAAGCTCCTTTGCAAAATCTTTAAGCAGAGAGCAAGTCTGAGTGGTATCCAGATCCAATTTTTTGTTTTCTTTATAGCCTTATCAACATACATTACTATGCCAATATCAATTCTGCTAATTTGCTCATGTGGCTGAATAATAAAGCTAAAGTTTTTCAGCTCCAGATTTTGCCTTTCTCACAAGACTAGATTCCAAGTTATAAAGATTGTAATAAGCTATTCTCATTAAATTATAATTAACCAGATGGTAACTTTTCTTTCTCGTTGCAAACACTTTTGTAACCCATTCAATTCAAGACTAAATCTATTTTGATAATCTCATAGAGGAGATTAGTCTGCGCCCATGTCTGGGAGCAGTTGGGCAAGCAAAGCAAGAGGAGCAGGTGGAAGGCCCGCAGTCTCTAACGTTCAAAAACGCCCTGGAGAATCTGGTGGAATAGAAAAAAATCTAAAAAAACTGGCGGTCAAAATTTCCCCAGAGATACTCATGTGGCAAGCACAATGCAACCAGTACATCAACATGCCACACTCTCAGCCACTTTCATTGGTGGAATTCAGAGTCCGTGTGTATCTGGACATCCAAAAAACAGCCTTATGGGAAAAGTTTTGTGAAGATGTACACAAAATTTTCCCAGCTGCGGTGTACATTGTACCTCACTCCATGTTGAGCGGTTGGCTGGACCTGGGTTTCAAAAGCAAAATAGCAGCAGATGAGGCTGCAGCAGTGCGCATAGTGGTTGACCTCCCCCGAAGGGCAACGGGTCATCGAAACCAAATGCACCAGATGGACAAAATCAAACTAAATTTTCCTCACGTTTGACTTTTTGCCTACTACGGTAAAACGTGACATTTTGGAGCAACACTTGAAAGATGGTCTCGCCATATACAGTGAAATACAATCTTTCAAAATGCAACATTTCATGCTGATGCCACACCTGTGCACTGGCAAAGCCATCGCAGTTCTGACCCCATCTGAGGAGATCGCAAAGGACCTAACCCAGATCCCACACTCCACTTTTATTGATATCGCAGGGCACACCACCCACCCATTCCAGGTGAACGTGGACAGCGCGCCCCCCATTTGCACCCACTGTGACATGTTTGGCCATAAGGCGCATGCATGCCCCATCAAGGAGGGCGTCACATTCCAAGAGCACCCCTTGGCAGCCATGGCCAGCGGAGAGGCGCACTACAAACCAACCGCAAGCACCAAGGAGGCTTTCCCATGGGGAGCACAAGGCTGCTACCTATTGGTAAAGCCCATCTCCCCACAGGAGCGGAAGAAGGCCAAGCAGGCCCATAGAGCCACAGCCAAGGAAGCAGCCAAGGCCACCACCGCTATCCCACACTCACAACGCCAGGAGGACATGGAGACCTTTGTGGTGGAAGCAACTCGGGAATCCATCACCCAATTAGATTGGGAGGCCCATGCCGAGTGGGCCACTCAATCTGAGGATCCAATGGGAGATTTGATCTCATCCAATCGCTGCACCCAAGCTCTGGTTGAAACTGACTTGGGACCTATCCCAATTGAAAAAAAAAATTTTTTTTCCCCGCTTGATGGTGCACCGAACTTATCCGCACCGCAAAAAATTTGTCCGACGTCGGGAAAACAAAAAGTGAAGGCCAAAGCCAATGTGACTCTTTCCACAAAAATTAACAAAAACCTCAATAGCGTTGCTGCTAACACCCACGCTGTTGTGAAAGCCCATGGGGAACTTGAAGAGGCTGGTGGGCCTGGGGGCCCACCCCTTCGCACCTAAGGTGCGATGGGGGAAACCTTCACTCTAGGGATGCTGAATATCGCCGGACTCAAGGCCTCCCTGTCCCAGGCTAGGAAACTGAGTTTTTTACAAAACAATTTACCCGTGGATATTCTGGCCAGCCAGGAGTCCCACTGTCCATGAGGTTCTGAGGAAGCTTGGAGAACAATGCTCCTTCCATCCCTATCCTTTTGGTTGAAGCACTGTGGGGTGCTAATTCAGAAAAATAATTTTTTAAATTCACATCCTCAGAAACATTCCTAAATGGCCGAGTGCTCATCATCACCTTCTTGTGGGCTGACGTTGTGCACACAATCGTCAACATTTACACCCTGAAATGGTGCACACGAGCATTGGGAATTTTTCTCATCGGTCAAATCCCTCTTGTTACCCCCTAATTCTTTCCTAGTTGGTGACATGAACTGTTGGCTAACCTCACCAATGGACCGGTGGCTGCCCTCACCCAATGCCCCACAAGGTCATGTAGAACTATGTGTTCTAAAAGCCACCTTGGGTTAATGGATGTGCTACCGTGACATGCCCCACTGCATGAAAACATGATGCATCCCCATGTCCACAATGGTCAATTAAGGTCCATGACCCGCATTGACCTTATTCTAATGCCGGCAAAATTCTAACCCTACATCTCCCACTTCAAAACAACAAAAATGGAATTCTCCGACCACCAACTGGTCTCAATAAAATACCACTTACCCGTCACAGTTGAAAAGGCCCCACATTGGTGCAAAATCTGCCCCCCGAGCTCGCGTTGCCAGGATTCTCCACGTAGGTGGAAGAGGCAACTTTGGCAAAATCATTTGTTGCACCGTTTTGCGTGGACCTCATTTCCACATGGGCAACTTTCAAAGAGGACACCATCTGCCACTATCGCCATCTCTCCTCCAGACGCTCACGAGCCACATCGGTGGTTATCTCGCACGCTCTGGCAGAATTGGCCCACTTGGAGTCCAATATTTCAGCCACAGGATATAGCCCTGCATGGGGCCAGAAGTGGGCGGAGGCAGCTGCCCACCTCAACGCACTTGAAAGGCAACACAAACATCAGGTTTGTGTCCAATACAGGGCCACATGCATCACTAAAGTTGACAAGTGCACCGCATACTTTTTTAAAAAAAAAATTTGCACCATGCCAGAGTGTGGCCTGCACACAGGTGCGAAGATCGGATAATTCCATTGCGGACACACTGGCTGAAGTGGCAATCAAAATGCAAAAATATTACTCCAAGTTATACCAAGCTGAACCAATTCAGCTGGCCGAAATGGTGGAATTTCTTGACCGAGCTCATATCCGCACCATTTTCTGATACCCAGAAATAATGAATTTAATTACTCCAAACAAATTATGGACAGCCATTCGCGGTGCGCCAAACCAAAAATGCCCAGGCCCAGATGGCATTCCATATGAGTTCTACAAAAAATATTTCAAATATATATCCCCATTGCTGCTAGCCTCACTTAACCAAAGCCTGTTGGAAATGTGCCTCCTACCAGGAGGACATGAGGCCTTTACTGTCACACTCTTCAAGAAAGGGGATAAGCTTGACTTAGCCAACTGGCGCCCCATTTCTCTAACAAACACAGACACCAAAATTTTAACAAAAATCATGGCTAACTGTTTAGGGACTGTAGCATCTGCCACCATCTCCCCAGAACAATTTGGTTTCATCCCCAGAAGGTCGATTTGGGATAATGTGCACTCTGTGGCTAATGTATGTCAATCCACAGCCTCTGGAGCACTTGTATTCTTAGACCAACAAAAGGCCTATGATAGAGTAAACTAGGAATATTTTAGGGCCTGCCTTCATCAATTCTGCCTACCCCCTCCACTTCATAGAATGGGTGATGCTGCTCACAGAATCTGTGACAATGGCAGTGCGTGGCCCAGGCTTCCTAACGGAAGTAGTCCACCCTCAAAGGGGCCTGCGACAAGGGGACCCCCTCAGCCCACTCTTATACAACTTCAGCCTTGACCCACTACTGCGAAATGTGAATGCTCAACTCACTGGGGTCCATGTGCCAGGCCAAACCCCAGTCAAGATGATGGCATTTGCAGATGATTGCATGGTGGGGGTGTCTAATAACAAAGATGCATGTGCACTTGAAGCCCTCAACCAGGAATATTCCTGGGTAAGCAACGTGGCACTGAACGCCTCCAAAACTGAAATCATCCTCCTTGGTCAGTTTCAGAACTGCTGGGCCCCAGCAATTTGTTCCCAACCCAGCCTATCTGCTCGCCCACGTCCATGCCTTACTAATTCAACACACACCGCTCCACTGGTGCTCCCCTTCGTGCCACATCCTGCCATAGGACTGGTGCGCCATTTGGGCGTGTGGATGGAGGCAGGCGGATATGCATCAGCAATAATGGAATGCCGTATACTGGACAACATGATGAAGTGAATCGCCTCTCTCAGAGCCCACCCTACTACCCTCACTGGCAGGGTTGTTCTTGCCAACTCTATGCTCCTATCCAAAGTCTGGTTCAGAGCCCACGCCATCCCCTTCTCACCAAGCTTCTTCAAATCCCTGTATGCTTTGCTGCAAGGATGACTTTGGTCAGGCCACCCTCCACCAGTACGGCTAGAGGTCATGTTTGGCCCTCATCATCAAGGTGGCATGGGCCTGCTTGACTTCAAAGCCCATGCTGCCAAGATCCTGGGCACTTGGATCACGGCTGTCACCACCCCTACACTCCCATCCCAACACTGGTCCCGCGCGACCCGCTCCAACTTCTCCTGAGCCTTTGGCCTCAACAATCCATCAAACCCCCACTCCCTAATGAAATACCTCGCATCACACACATCGGCCACAGGTCCTCACGGGACTAAAACCCACTACAAACTAATCCTACTCTCCATGTGAAGCACAGAGTGGGAATTCATATTAGTGGACATACAACCTGAAGAGGCCGCCCCTCTCCTCAGTTCACACAAGAGGTACAGGGGCTACCCATCCATGATGGCGTGATCCCCATTTGACCCCATGTCCTATCCAGGGTGGACTACCTGGACATGATGGACATCCCTTACTCAACTGAGACCCAAAAGACTATCTGTAAATATGCACACCATCCTCTGTTGCAGCCTCAAGTCTGCTCCCATGTGTGGCACTGCCTGAGGCGGGTGTATCATACAGCTGAGCGCTCTAACGCTTTACACTCATCCTGTGTTGTGTGTGGCCAGTATGGAACGCTGTTCCACCGCCTGGAGAAGTGCCCCACCTCTAAAGTGATATGGCGCGAAGTCCAACATCTGTTAGGCCAGGATCAAACGCTTCCCTTCAATCTGTCAAGAGATATGTTTGCTTCATCAATGGCCTCCCCCTCCCACCCTCCCTCCATGCCCTGGTGGTTGCAATCGCCATGTGGACTATCCACACGATTGTCTTGGATGCCATCGCTGGCTCCATCCCCACCCTCCCAGAAGCTGTCCACAGATTCCGGTCTCATTTGGTGGACCACTTTCAAGCGTGGATGTTTGGATATCTCCCACCGCGTCACTGACAGTTGGTCTCCTCCTGGTTCCCAGTCTGGTTCAACAAATCAGACCCCTTCCTCCACACGTGCTCAATAGTGGCTACAGCCCCTTCACACGTTCCCTCCCCCTCCCAATAAGTGGCGTTCCCACTGGCAACAAGAGATAGCATCGCTTCTCTGGGGTGCCTCCCCTGGTACTAAGTTTGTTTTCCTGAGTCATATTCGGAAGTGCCTGTCCCATGGTCAGCCTGCCCCACAATAAATTTATAAATTTATAAATTTAAATAATTAACCAGATGGTGTTTTAACTATTCATGATGTATTCTCAGGAGGTGGATCATGTGAAAAATAGCTGGGTGATCATTAGAATTTGAGATGACCACACAATCCAACCTTTTAACTTATTATTAAATTTGATGATTAAGCTATATTTGTACAGTATTGGCAACAGCAGCTGACTGATGAGATTATTGTCAGGGAACATCCCCTAATGGAATTAGGTATGAATTTGATGAGAAAACATCCAATAGTCAAATTATAGGGATTTGTTCAGAGCGGAACAAATGGGGAGTCATCCAAAATTACCAAAGTGCTTAAACACTGGAGGTAGAGAGTAGGATTGTCATTGGCCAAAACAGTTACTTTCAAACTCCTAATACCAATTATTTTGGCCACTGAACAGCCAAGGGTTACACTGCCTAGTAAACTTAAGTCAACAGACCCAATGAGATTTGGTGCCTAACACTTGAGGATCAAACCAGCATAGGAGCACAAATAATTTCCCAGTGAACAGCTAGAATGTTGTGTGCCAATTTTAACTATAAATACCTCCAATTATTCCCTAATAAAAGCAGATCAAAACTTGACAATAACTTATTTTTAACATTAGTTGTTTAACATTACTTTTTTAGAGAAGAGTGCAAAGATCAGATATTCTTGAGTTGTTTTTATCAAAGTCTCTGCTTGGCTCTGAGAGAGGGGAATAGGGAAAGTGTTCTCTACCAGTTTAAGAACACCTTTAAGATGAAGAAGCATCTGTCTAACGTTGGACAATACACTCAACGTGGCTTTTGGGCATTCAACTTCAATATTAGTCTTCATACTAATATTTCCCCAGTTAATCAAATTCAAACAAATCAACGCAAGTATCCACAAATCTTTGCAGTTGAAAGCTAGGGCCAGAAGTGAGCAACCATCCAAGCGCACAGATCTTAACAATTGGTGCTCACTACAGGGGTAGTTGAGTTCCTCAATAGCCAATTTAAATAATGGTGTTTTATAAAGAAGTACTTAGGAAGTTCTGGAAGGAACTACAGGATGTCAATCAAAATGTGCTCAGCTTGGCATTTCAAGCCAATGTTAGTACCTTAGAGGAGCATATAATCAAGGCAGAAGAGATGCCTAAACAAGTAGGAATAGTAAAGACCTGTGCGGAAAAGGTTCCTCTTTAAAGTGGAAAGAGGGCAATATCACTAAAGAAATACTATTCCAAAAAACTGAATGGGAAGCATATCAAGAATGCATCTGTTGAGTTCATGAGGAGATGGCAAAAATGACAAAGCATATAGAGGATTTGGAAAAATCATAAATGTGATTGTGAACAATTTGAGGTGAATGAGGATGACAAAAGGGCATGTGAACCCCCAATTGAGAAAACCTCTCCACTCCAAAATGTGCCCAAACCATTTGCTGATGTGTCAGAAATGACTCCCAAAGCCGCTTCTATGGCTACTTGAGTAGCTGGGCAAGGATCTTCTATGAGTGGAGCAAATGAGAAACTTTGAAATATGCCAAAATTGCTCACCTTTCACTGGGATAAACCCCAGCATTTTTCCACCTATTTGATATGACCATGTTCAGTTATGCAGAGTGTTAAAAAGTGGAGACCCTAATGAACTGTCTTAGCACTGACTGCCAGAAGCTGGTGCTACCCCACCTCATTGGGGACAACTAGTCATATGTGGAAGCAAAAGCAGCCATTATGTTTAAGTTTGAAAACCCTACTCAGATGTCAAATCATAAACAAGAGTTCATGGGTATACAATTCTGCAAAGATGAGACCCAGGTAGTTTCACTAACTGGTTTTACCAAGAAGCCCAGATCTTGGAAGGAGCAAATATGTTGACTTACTTTGATGCACACATAGCCATGTAGACAGCACTCTGGCTCTACCAAGAATTGCATCAGATTATGGTAAGGGCACTAGTAACTCAAACAGTAACATCTCAAATGGTGGACCATCTGAAGGTGCTTGGAGCCACGTTTGATGCTCCCAATTTGCACTTTTAAAATAATTTAAACAACTTCTTAAAATATTGTCAAATTAGCCAAACCACCTAAAGAATCTGAGAGTCAAATTGTGATGTTAAAAAAACCAAAGAATAAAAATGCGCGGACAAATTGTCAATATGCTGTTTTCAAATTGGGAAGTCTGGCCATGTGATTGCTCAGTGTCAGGACAAAAAGCTGAAAGATCAGGTTTTTTGTTTAGACTCAATAAACTGGTTCAGATTCAGGAAAAGAACCAGCAGTCTAGATCAGGGACATTCTAGTACTGCTGATAAACCTGTCCCACCTGATATAATAAATGATGAAATTGATCTCTCTGACCTATTTGTGGATGATGACTTGCCAAATCTGCTCTATCAGGGGTTAACATGGATGTTAATGCAATAACTTGAGCCAAAGTGAAGGGGATCAATCCCAAAACTGTTAATGAGGTTGCTCAACCCTTTGTATGACAGTTAGTGAGGAAATTCAGATCTGCTGAGAGCTCCAAAGACTTAGTCAAAATGAAGTTGGATGAGGCAAACGTTTCTTTACCTACCAGCGCAATCAAGGATCATTCTCTTATTTATCCAGATAAATATTTTCACACTTGATTCAGCAAATAGAGTCATTATCAATTTAGTAAATACTTTATTGCAGTACTCAGAGTGTACCTTTATTGATATTCTAGTCTATAGGATAAGAGTATGAGCAATAATTGATAGTGAAGCGCCAATCAACATCATTTCCACCAAATTGGTGAAATGTATGAAGATCTCATAAGATTTGGAGCATCAAAAAGAGTATGTAATGGCTGGACCAGACATTACCACCTCATGTGGAGCCTACAATGCATTACCACTTTGGTTTGGATCACTAATGGTGTCAGCTCCTGCCATAGTGCTGGCCAATCCAAATTAGGATATACTTATCAGGATGGAGTTCTTGAGGAAGTATGAAGTAAAATGGTATTTTGAAGAAAACACTCTGATGATATTGGGGCAGAAGTTGCCTTTGGTGTACCAGCGAAAGGGAGAGATTAACAGAAAAAGAGGAATAATTTTGTCAACTTAATTTTTAGTGATAGTATTATGCCCATCTGCTATATAGTAGTTGGACAGAAACAGAAAGCAATGTTGATGAAAATATGAAGTATTGTGGAATACCTTTAATGACAAACGCAATGAACATTATTCTGCTGGGAGCCAAATCATAGTTAACATTGGGTTAACAATGAAACTCCAAGAACAGCTATATGGAAAATTATTAATCCATGGGAAAAAAATGAGGATCAAACAGTGGGTGGCGCCAGAGATCTTTTTTTAGTACTAGATGGTGCGCCAGAGATCTTAATGCCAGGTCATGAAGAGATATAAGTACTCTTACCCAATCTGGGAGAGAAGCCAATGAAAAATTGAAAAATCAGATCATTACATTCTACACTTGCTTTTAATGGCAGAACTATGCCTTTCATGAATCTGGATCATTTTCTAAAATGGGATCACTAGTAGAAATTGCCAGAAGTGTCAATGTATTAGTGGATCATGAGCAGCTAGCTGATCTGACTGAGAATCAGCAGGAGGATGTGCTCTGATTATAAAAAAATATCAGAAGATATTTGCTCAAAATAATCATGACTTGGGATGTGCAAAAAATGTCCTTCACAAAGTCAATACTGGGAATATCCCAATAACAATGAGACCTGTTCAAAGGTCAAGAGCAGCGGAAGCAGAGGTTAGCAATGAATTTAGCAAGTTAGTGAAACATGGGTTACTTGTTCCATCATCAAGTCATGGGCAAGTCTCATCCTTTTGGTAAAAAAGAAGGCCAGATCAAATTGAGTAGTGATTGACTATCACCAACTAAACAAGATCACTAAAAAAGACTCCTATCCGCTGACTCAAATTAATGATGCACTTGATCATCTGGGGGAGGCAAATTACTTTTTCAGCTTTGGACCTGATTTTGAACTATTGGCAAATCAATTCGCCAAAAGAAGATCATGAAAATGTGCAATAAATACTGCACAATAACTATACCAGTTGACCAAAATGCCCCAAGGTTTATGCAATGCAACGGCAACTTTCCAGTGTGCTATGGATTCAATACTTAGTGACCTGAAGCTATCATGCATGCAAGTATACTTAGACAATAACAATGTCTTCAGCAGGACTTTAATAGACTATTTGGAGCATCTGGAGGAAGTTTTAAGGGGTGGGAATGGCAAATATAACAAATTAAGCTGAGTAAATGCCATTTTTTTAAAAAGAGATCAAATATTTAGAGTTTGTCATAAACTCTAATGGATTACAACTACAAGCCATTAAATATAAGCTATCAAGTGGATGTTGATCCCAAAAAGTGTTCAGAATATTCAAGTCTTTTTAAGAATGGTCAGGTACTATTGTTAATTCATCAAAAAACTTTGCTGGAATTGTTAAGCCTTTATTCCAACTATTAAAGGATCCAAAAAAGAGATTTGTGTGAGACAAAAAAGGCACGGAAGTCATTTGACAAACTCAAAAAAATATTTAATGAGCAGCCCAATGTTAAAATACCCAAATTTTAATCTGGAATTTATAATTCAAGTGGATGCCTCATTAATGGTGATTGGAGCCATTCTAAGTCAATTAGATACAATGGGGATGAACATTCAGTAGTCTACATGAGCAGAACCTCTGTCACCAGTGGAAAGAAACTATACCATGACAGTGTAAGAGTGTTTGGCAGTCATCCATGCCTGTAAACAATTTTGAGTCTACATACATGGGACACAATTTAAAGTAATAACTGACCACTCATCCCTGTGCTGGCTTCATAATCTGAAGGAACCAGAGGGTCAATTTGGCATGATGGGCTTTAAAGCTGCAAGCATATGATTTCAAAATTATTCACAAAGCTGGAGCAGTACAATAGAATGCCATCAGATTGTCTCAATTGCTGGTAATTCATGTAATCTATCATCAGGATGATGCACTGTCTCAGTGGATGATTAAAGGAGATATTGGGGATAAACCTTAAGAAATTTGGAATGCATTACAAAAGGCTATGAAAATACTGAATTCAAGAACAATCAATTATAAAATGATCAAAGGGAAACAGGTTTTATTTTCTAAACTATCAGAACAAGCGGAAATCATTTGAGCTAATCATAAGGCTGTCACCCAAGGTGGCCTAAAGAAAATAGTGGATCATGTTTGTCAGTATTAATACTGGAAATTGAACAGCTACAATGTCACAGAATATCTATTCTGTTGTGTGGATAGTCAACCTCACAAGCTGCACAAGAATGTTGTAAGGTACTGGCTAGTATGACTTGGTTTGCATGGCACATGGTGTCCATTGATGTTATGGGACTCTTGAGTGTTAGCACCTGAGGGGTGAAGTATATAATTGTTACAATAGACTATTTAACCCAATGGGTCAAAACAAAAGCCCTCAGCAAGATAGATGCAATGAGTACGGTGAAGTTTATACTTGATCAAGTGATCTGTTAGCATGGATGCCCCCAAGTTATCCTCAGTGAAAACAAATATAACTTTATATGTGATTTTAAGACTAAACAAATTAATGGGAATCCGCGGTGTTGTGTCTATCTCCTATCATCTAGAAACAAAAAAGAATGGTGGAAAGAGTGAATGCAACTCTAGCCTCAACATTACAAAGGTTGGTCATGGGGAAAACTTCCACTTGGGGGCATAAATGAGTTCAGTTACATTTACTTATAATATCTGTTACCATTCAGCGACTGAAATAAACACCATTCAAACTTTTATATGAGCAGAAAGCTGCATTGCTACCTTTATTGGATCTAGCAGTGAAGCAATCTTTGGGGATGAGTGCCAAACAATATCTATCCCAACTGGCAAATATCCTGATTGAATTGCAATCTTGGGCATTTGAAATGACAATGAAAAGAAGAATCAACACAAAGAAAGTGGATGACCAGAATTGACCTACGTTGAAAGGATATCATGTGGGCAATGGGGTAGCCTATTGCAATATCCATGGGTTTGGGAGGAAAAATAAGTTGGACGCCCTATGGATGGGATGTTTGAAATTATTTCCAAGTCAGCAAATGATGCCTATATGATCAAGAATGTTGAGATTGTCGCATAGTCAATAGAGTCCATGTGAAATACCTAAAGTATTAGACTTAAAGGAAATAATAATAATAATGGAAAAAAGATGCATAAAAAAGATAAAAACTAAGATATATTATAAAAATGATTTTATTTTTCTTTGAGCAGTGATGCATATAGAAATATTCCCACCTACCAAGCATAAAGGAAGGAAAAGATAGCGATGGGCAAGAGTTCCAAGCGTTTGGTAGGATCAGGATGGGCTGAAACTAAATCTGCCAATAATAGTCCATATCAACAAAATGTTGAAACCCGTCCTGGGGTTGGTAAAGGTTGAATGGCAAGATGCCATTATGACCCATCCTGGGGTTTGTACAGATGGACCAGTTGATCTTTTAACAAGGATGTGAATATGGGACTGGCACAACATGGTGTTGTAAAATTTATGCTTAAGAAGAGGCAGAAACTGTTAGCAACCAAGTATAAAAAGTTGTCAAACCTGCGCAGAGCATATGGGCATTGAGTGCAGATAGATCTGTACTCCGCAGAGAATATAGCAGTATGAAAACCAAATATATGAGCTCAAGCTGAGGAAGCTTCCATCCCCAAGGGTTCTATCTTCCTTGGATAATCTGGACAAGAGGGGAGATATGTTGGAATTTGAGATAACCACATAATCTAACCTTTTAACTGATTAATAAATTTGATGATTAAGCTACAATTGTACAGTATTGGCAACAGCAGCTGACTGATGAGATTATTGTCAGGTATCATCCCCTAATGGATTTTGTATGAATTTGATGTGGGAACAACACCCAATAGTCAAATTATAGGGAATTATCCAGAGTGAAACAAATGAGGAGTCATCAGAAACTACCAAAGCTTTCAAATACAGGATGTAGAGTAGGATTGTCATTGGCCAAAACAGTTGGTTTCAAGTTTTCTAATACTAATTGTTTTGGCCGCCAAACAGCCAAGGTTACACTACCTAATAAACTTAAGTCAACAGAACCAATGAGATTTGGTGCCTAACACTTGAGGATCAAACCAGCATAGGAGCACAAATAGTTTCCCAGTGAACAGCTGAAATGTTGTGTGCCAATTTTAACTATAAAAACCCCCAATTATTCCTTAATAAAAGCAGATCAAATCTTGATATTAACTTATTTGTTTTAATATTAGTTGTTTAAATTACTCTTAAGAGAAGAGTGCAAAGATCAGATATTCTTAAGTTGCTTTTATCAAAGTCTCCACTTGGCTCTGAAAGAAAAGAATAGGGAAAGCATTCCCTACCAGTACAAAAACATTTTTAAGATGAAAAGCACCTGTCTAACGTTGGACAATACACTAACGTGGCTTTTGGGCATTTAACTTTAAAATAATCTTCATACTATTATTGCTCCAATTGATCAAATTCAATCAAATCAACGCAAGTATCCATAAATCTTTGCAGTTGAAGCTAGGTCCAGAAGCGAGCAACCATCCAAGCGCCCAGATTTTAACAGTGAGCATTCTTTCAGACGTGAGTTGTCAAATTTATGAGTTGCCTGTAAGTGTCCAGAAGGGTTCAGTTTTATAGAGAAACATCATTCTATCTTTCATTGAGAAACCTCTTTCAAGGGAAGCAATATCCCCAGAATTCAGTATACCATAAGTCAGGTCTATAATTACTTCAAAAGCAGGCCAGGTAGTACATTGAGACTTTGGTATATTCATGCAGTTGGATTGTCATCTTTAAAGGTAATGGTAGGAGGGCTATCCATCTAATCATCCTCTTGATCAATCCCCATTTCTTATCCATCAAGTTACACTTGTGACAGGGGCATTTCCCAAATTGATTTTAAAAATAGATTGTGGTGTACAGAAACCCCTGTAGTGAGCACCATTTGTTAAAATCTTGGCAAGGAGCTTCTTGCATGTGCTTGGCTGCAGGATCTCAACAATTTAACAGCTTTCAGGAGTACTAGAAAGCTCAGCATCTGTTTAAAGCTTTGAAACTAGAAAATAAACCACAAACAGGCTTTTGATATTAATATTTGGATAGGTAAGATAATCAATACTTTATTTAATATATTTATTTATTTGAGGCAAGCTGACCAGGGGACAGACATTACCAAAATAGAGAAAGAAAGTATCAACATGAAACCTGAGCAGGGTCAACTCTGTCATAGAAATTTTTTCACCTCCAGATCAGGACTCAGATTTTTCTGGTTACATCATGGGTAAGGTTTTCATGTTATTATACCTACTAACTGCCAATAGCTTCCTTCAGCTGGCACCCCGATTGATGTGTAAAGGGTGGGAATTGAATCCACAACCTTCAGGTTGGTAGCTGTACACCCTACCAATTCGCAATCCACCCCCTTACTTTATTTAATATAAACTTGGGGTTCTTATAACCCATTTTCAGGAAAAGTCCATAGTCATTGACTTTGTTAAGACTATGGTAACGTGCTTCTTTTGTTTAAATGGAACTTTAGATTAATTTTAGCTCCCATAATAGTGGGTAAGTTTCAGGGTTTAGTTTCTCATGCCAATACTTAGAACGTTAATTTGGTTATCAATGCATTGACAAACTTTCAAATATGCCTCCATTTGACTTGTTATATTTGAATTTATCTAATTTATTTAGTGGTTAGTCTCATGTTGATTGTTGCTTTGATTTCTATCTAAATTTTATTCAAAGTGATGCACTTTGAATCCAAAGTATAACATTTTATCAAGAGGACCAGTTTTAGTTAAATGAAAAATCAGCATATCAGGATCATCTAAAATCTTTTCACTCTGGTATGGCTCAGTCCTAGGTGATTGGTCAAAAGCATGTAAATGAATCTATGCAGAAATGACTTAATAATTTAACTGATCACATGCCAAAAATTATTCTTAACTTTGTTTGATTAAGGTTTTTCTTTGTTTGAGATTGGTAAAAAAATAATTACCCTTTCTAACCCACACAAGTCTATAAAAAAGGTTGTTTTCTTTTAGGAGGTAGCACTAAATTCAAGTTAGTGCTTAAGTGAGCTTCTCCATTAGTTTGTTTACTCCATTAAGTTTGAAAAGACCTTCTAACTTGACTCAAGCATTTTGGCTGAAGATTGTGAGTTTTAGTATTACTTCAATTATTTCTATATAAATAACAATTTGACTTGTATTTTTAGTTATTAAATTATTTGCCCCTTGAAATTCTTCTCAACAAATGAATGTCCAATTGTCTGACAGCTATAATCACTTCACAGTTGTTATTTCCTCTATCACATATTACTAAACTATATCATGAGTCTTTGGTAGACTCTGCTTCAGCTATGTCAAATTCAGGAATAATCCATGAGCTAATAAATCTATCCTCCCTAATTTATATCATTTATTCCATTTCATTTTAAAGTTACTTAAAGAGTTTATTTTCCAAATTGGTCAATACTATAAACTAATCATTTTATCATCAGAACTAATTTTCAGTAATCAGGAAATTTGGCTCCCCTATGAAGATTTTTTTGACAATTTTTTTAGGCCCTAGGCATCTCTCTCAACCCCAGCAACCTTGATTGTGTTCTGGATCTGGACACCACTATGTACACTCTGCACTTTTCTGGTCATATTATTCACACCTGGGCCTCTAAACTCCCCGCTTTGCTAATTTTCATGACTTCTTCCCTTTCCACTTCCAAGAAAAACATGGTCACCACCTCCAAGGTGCAGGTCAGTGCTTACATCTTTTGTGGATAAGCTATTCAGGAATATCTTCTCTCTAATGGCTATAATTGGTGGTATGATCCATAAAATTCTTGTGTTTAAACCTTGCTCATTGATATCCTATATCTGGAAAGCATAATAGACAAAGCTCATTGCCATGAGTTTTAAGCATAGCTTCCAAAGCCTGTGCTCTATAGAGATTACACAGATTTATTTGATGATTGTCTCATTTTACTGTTGCTTTACCTTGATCTGTGGTTTCTTATTCAGCAAATTAGATATTTTAATAATGCTCCCTATTGTCACGCTTTCACAAAACTACCCCTCATTTTACAAAGAATGTGACTTTGTATGACATATTGTCTTGAAAGTTTCTAATCATAGATTAACTTTAGCAGCCTCTTTTCCATGATTGTCATCCAGTCCCCTCCCCCCAGAGATGTTAAAGGTGGGCCTACACTGCACAAACTGAGGCTCTTAATAAAATAAAGAATATAAATAACAAAAAAGATAATTTTAAAATCTTGTTTTTTCTATATCTTTCTAATTCTTATAATCTTCTAATTTTCTATATCTTATATTTTATTTAGTTTTAATCCACTTCTTAAAAAATTTACTGTGACTTGATTAATTACATAACCATCATTAATTTTTATAATCTTGTAGGAAGAGTTGCCAATTTTGTAATAACCTCAATCAGTCCCACCATAATGCATCTAACTTGTTTTATTTAATGAACCCTGAGTATCAATATATACATCACATACTCAAACAGAAAATTCTTCTAGGCTAGGTTGAACCTTATTATCAGTTTTTTAGCCTGAACTCTTCTTCTTATCATTGTATTGTAAACTTGTTACTAAAGGTCAACTATAATGTCCACTAGCTGATATAAGTACTATATTCACACTTAATTGCTGGAGTCAGCTCCACTGAAACATATAAAATCAGTTGTGGCGCTATATGCCAACTATATTATAACTCATATTGACATCTTTCCCATTGCTGAATAAAAGCTGATATCTTATACAATATTTACTAAGCTTAGATAAGAAGCCCGTGAAACTCTTTACCAAGACCAATTTTTTAGCATAGTGGGCAACATATCATTTACTCATTCAACAACACCTTTTGTTTCAGGCCATTAAGGAGCAGACACTACTCCTTTAATCCCCATCAGTACATTCAGTTATAGAATCATGAAAGAGGCAAATTTGTCCCATTGTCACTCAACATCACTTAGAGACAAATGTTTCAGTAAATCATCTGCTCCAGGATAAACTTCATGGTACTCATTGCACCTGCTGGCTCAATACGCATGTTTTGACCCACCTTATGAGGTGATTGAGTGCTTTAATGACGTAGCATACACTTCCAGTACTCACACTAAGATGTCTCATTACATCTATGATGACCATAATCCACATGAATCCATTTTATTAATCAGTATCCTGTCAGGTTCTTGTGCAGTTTATGGAGTTGCCACTCCACACAACAAGCTATGAAGTCAGCAACATCTTAGCTTAAACATACCCAAAACAGTTTTTTTTGAATGTGCTCCAACATTTCCTTCATCCCACCATTGCCAACAACCTTGTGTACAGCCAGAATTCTTTCTGTTCATTCTTAGAAACTTGGAAATAAAAGCCTTTTATCAGTTATTATATTAGAAACAGGCCAAGTATCAGTTCCATTTTCTTCAGGGCCTTTTGCAACATGATCTGTATTTTAGCTGGTTCCTCCTCTAATTCTCCTCAGATCATTCAGTCAAACAGGTCATCAGCCATGTCTTTCACAGCAAGTACTGCAGGTAACCTCAACAACCCATCAACATTCTGGTTTTAATCTCCAACGCAATTAATCTCATTGTCATAGGCCTGCAACTTCTAGGCCCATTGAGCTAATCTCTTCTCTGGTTACTTTTATTTGTGTAACGACCAGAGAGAAATGTAGCCAGAAACAACCTTAAAATACATCATATGAATACAGACGTGGAACTTCTATAGGTATAAAGAACTATAACACAATCAAACTCAGTGTTATTATAATTCCTTTCAGTCTTTGATAAGGTGTGACTAATGTAAGCCATGGGATGTTCTTCCCCACTTTGCCAACCTTACTGAATATGACCCCTATTGCTATAAGTGATGCATCTAACTAAATTATGAATGGCATTATGAAATTCACATATTTAAGAATTGGATTTATCATAATATACTTCTGTAGCTCATAGGAGGCATTATGGGCCTTCATGTTCCAAACAAACTCTTTCTTTGGATTCTTTAGTAGATAAATTAGTGTATCAACCTTCTTTATGAAATTCTTAGTAGAAGGTGATAATAGCTGACCTTTTCCAAGAAAACTTAGGCATCCCAAACACTTCTAGAGATTTACATTCATTCTATAGCTTCATCTTTCCGCACTCAAAGTTAAGTCCATTAGCATTAATAACAAGTTCTAAAAATCTAATTTTTCCTAGAAGAAGATGGCATTTTTGTGGTTTTATCTTAAGATACCCCTGAATACAGTCCCTTAAATACTTTTTCTAGATGATGAAGATGGTCTGTAGATATAACTGAACACGTTGATTTTGTCCAGATGAGTTAAGATAGAACAATTTGAAGTATAACAAAATTATATAACTTTTTTACTGGAAAGTTATGAGAACATTGCACAAACCTTGAGGCATCCTCATAGTCTGATAAAAACCCTATGACATGATTATGGCACACTTTTCCTGATCCTCTTAAGCATATTAAATTGCCTTTAACCAGAGATTAAGTCCATCATTAAGAAGAATTTAGTTCCCTCTAGTCAATCTAACACATTGTCAATTTGTGGTAGAGGTAAGAATCCATCTTTGTAGTTTTGTTAAACCAACTTTAATTATAACATATATCTGATCCATCCTTCTTGCTAACTATTAGAATTGGATTTACCCAGGAATTGGATGAAGGTACAAGTATTCTATGCTCTAATAACTTCTTAATTTCTTTAGCAACAACTGCCTTTGCTGCTCAAGATCTCCAAATAGGTCTCAATAAAATTGGTCCATCTTCTCTAATCTTTACTTAATGTAATATGTCCTTCACACATCCAAAGTTGTGGTCATCTTGTGCAATAATAAAACAATAACTCTCAAGTAAGACCAAAACTTGTTCCTTTTTGGTTTTTCATCAAACCTGCTAATTAGTCTCTCAATTAACATATAGATATTAATGTTAGATTCTCTAGGCAACCCTAATTTATCAAATTTCCAAACTTGTGAAAGAAACATATCTCTGATACTGGATTCAGTTGAGTAATGCAACTACTTGATGCCATTGATTTTCATCAATTTATTTCCCTAAATTGGCTAATATGATAAAATTTTTCTCATGACCAGGGATTAATATTCCTGAAGCAACCCAAGGTTCAATCCTTAATATCTGCTAGTCTTTAATCTCCACATATAGCTGCTTCTGGATTTTGTATGTTAGCCCAGTTTTATACATTCTGCATTCCTGGCAGAAAAGATGCATCTTCTATTGCTCAGATTGCAATCCCATATTTTTTAGTGTAATTTGTTAGTTTTCAGACTCTTTCAGAAAAATTATATTTAACAGATAGGATTCCATCTTTGTATACCAAACTAATAAAGTTGTTTCATTTTAGAAATGTACTTTTCCTTCCCATTGATAGATTTATGGCAACGTCTGGCCTTGAAGCAACAAGGTATCTTCCTCAAAATCACATTTGACCTCATACTTAAGCATGAAGTCATGCCAATAAGAATGTTGAAATTTGGTTGGCTATAATTGCTGGTGCCAACACTACTAATGAACTAAACTTTAGAGGCATGTTTTTATATGCCTCACAATAGGTAGTTGAGTAAAGACCAGGACTTCTATATTGTTAAAAGTTCTGAATCCAGCGTGGCCTTCAATTTGTTTGACCAATTTAGTAGAGACTATAATGATTGGCGCCTTACTGTCATTATTTTGAACTGATGGGACTCAGTTTACCAAAATATCTGTATATGTACACTCATAAAAGTAAATAAGACTATGATCTACTGAATGTATAACATATTCCTTGGCCAAATCAAAAGTGTGAATCAATTAAGCTGATATTGGGGGAATGATTCTTATAGTACCATCTAAAATCAAAACAGTATCTTCTTCTAAATTAGCTTTCAATAGTTTGGCCTTACCTTCAGCTGTTTTAACCTTGTCTATGATTTGACAGGCATATGGCAAGCTAATTACTTTATAATTTTGGAAAAATTCCCTTGACTTTGATTGGGTTACTATGTTCACTTCTAAAAAACCACTTGATGCAAAGGACCTAACATTAGCTCATTTGGGAATAAATCTAATTTGTTTAAAATAAAGTTTTTTGTCAGGGAGAACTTGTAGACATGAAGTTATAGACTTTCATGTTTAGACTTCTTGATCTTCCCCTGCACATCATGAGTCTCCTTTTTCTCCTTCAGTTGCACCAAGTTAACCTAATATTTAAGTTTACTTTGTCCACAATTATTAGCAAATTATAATGACATTATGCTTGTTACAAGTCAATCAAGGCTTATTGTCTTGTCAAGATTTGTCAAATAATTTCTCATGACTATTTTACATAATCTCAGTTTATCAGAAAGTTAGCTTAAACTATTGTTATTATTTTCTTGATAATTCAGTTAAATGGTTTGATATGTCACATCAAAAGTTGCTGATAACACCTGTAGATATTCTACCATTTGAGAAATAATCTATTTGCTGGTTAAAGCTGAATGCATTGCACAGTAAAGATATTTATAAGGACATATCATGTTTTGCATGGCAATTCTTTTATTAAAATTAGTCATTGCACTAGCTCCAGTCAGCATTTGAGCTTCTTAATAAAAATAATTTGGTGAATGTGCTCACCATTTCATCATTCTTAAATTAAATTCCCAAATTTTTTGCTTTAAAGGTGCCATATGCTTCAGACTTCAGAATTCCTTCAAGTAGCCACTTATGCCTCATTATAGCTCCACTTTCCCCACAAAATATGGTAAAAGCAGACTGTGGCATTCAGTATTGAGACAATTTACTACGGTTAACAGCTTTCTGATGATCACTATAATCATACATAGTCATTTTAAATAACAAAAGAAGGCAGGTGCATTGTTCTGATAGAACATGATTAGCTTGGTTGTACTTTTAAAATCTTTAATATTAATTGGGTGGTATTAAAATCGTCATGCATACTGACAATGGAGTAGCTTTATGGGTTACTTATAGAAGGGCTGCAATAGTTGGTGGCATCTCCTAAATTAATTAAATTGTACTCACAGTGCAACTTTCTACTTTAATGGATGCCAATTTTTTCTTGAACTATTCTGCCTCATAGCTTTCCTCCTGAGTGCAGTTACACTTATAAACTTCAAGATCATCCAATCATAAAAAGGATTTTCTCCTAATAGCCCTTTCATTTTTTTCACTTTTAAGAAGTTGATGAGTTTTCTTATCTCACCTTCTAGAGTGGTTCTCAAGGTTTCAACTTTCACTCAAAGTGAGGCTTTTCTCTTCTGTACATCAAATATTGTTTATATAATTTGCAGTTTTCTTTTTCATACTTTAACATCACATCATCCAACTTGATTACTTTTATTTGTGGTTGGTTAACTTAAATTAAGTCACCAATTTCAGAAAAATTTTGTTGATGTTTTCATTTAGCAAAAATTTTGTCAATTTTACATTTCATTTTCTCCTTATATTTTTATATTGTTTTTCAATATCATCAACTGTACTTTTGATTTCCTATCTCCCTTTAACCAAATTGAGAATAATAGTGTTTCAGTGGGACCATCTAGTACTAAAAAAATAATAGTGTTTCAGTATTGGCAGCTATCATTAGTTCAGTGTTAGCTCAAGCTTGAATTAATTTAAAAATTAGCCTCCACCAATTGCAGTGCTTGTCCACATCATGTTTACACTAATAATTAAATCCAAGCTGATTGAAGATTTCTTTGACAATTAATCAAAGTTTTGTGTTTAATTTGGCACTAAATTCTTTAATTGTGTGTTTAAAGGTTGAACACACTGGGACATGAACACAATCTGATGCATATCTTCTGGAAGCTAGCATCCAATTTCTGCATCAATGTTTGCCGCTGGGTGCTACAGTTTAGTATATATGCAACTAGATCTGTGATCACTGCCTGCTGTCAGGCTTGTTTATTTCAAGTTTCTGTAATAAATTATAAATAATGATAACATAGTATCCAATATCACCTATTGTCTGAAAATCTTGAAAGTATTGATGTATCTGTAAGTAGAGAATGTTTTAAGTGTCATTTTTGCTCCTCTTAATTGTTTTATGTGATGAAACAACCAACAGCTCCAATCCAAATTTTTGGCTGGCAAAATTTGGAAACCTCAAATCAGGACTTTGCTTATTCTGGTTAAACAATTTCAGATTCGCTCCAAGGGGGCTTTTAAATGAGAAACTGACATTTCATTAAATCCAATATCAGTAGATAAATAATTGAAATATAACAGCAAACCATCCTCTAAGTGAATTTCATTTCCCTGGCTGGCTGACAATGATCCCTCCTACTGGTTGCTCAAATGTCCATATTAGTGTAGTAATATGTTATTAAAAATTTGTTATAACTTGACTCTTCCCCTGTAGTGAGCATCAAATGAAATATAGTGGAGTTTCTACTGTTGCACAAGTTTGCTTAACTGGTAGTTCTTGAATTAATATGGACATGCTAGTTGTATGAAGACAGCTAGCCTAGTCAAGTTTTTTTTTCTTAAGTAACTTTGGCCTTACTCAGGCAAATACTAATAAAATAAGTGACTTTAGCCTCAATATGCCAATTGACATATAGAAAGACAACTGTTAGTTATTAACTGGAAGCAAGCAACACAACAGAATATCTATAAGGGTAGTTTATTATAAATTTAGGGAATATATATAGGTGAGTTTGATAGAAGACATGTGGTATGATAATCATGGTAATCATGATAGTCTCAGCACGTCTAGCTGTTGAAAATAGATCTTATTTTTGATTTTAAGAAAAATTTAAGCTCTTTTTAATAAAGAATAGTGTAATTAAATGTCATTTGAATCAGCTTTCACAGGGGCCACTATAATTGATCAATTCCCCATGAGTAGATATACATTCTGAGCTGACTTACTCATATCTACTTTGTCAGCTACAATCCCCAATGAAGTGAATTTGTAAGTGTTATTGTTTGCACCCATAGTAAATTACAAGTAATTATTTTATTAGTTATTATTAATGAATGACTGACTGTAATTAAACATTCATCTCAAAGCTTAATTTTTAGCTAAATAAAATAAATGAACCAGATATTAAATAAATTGAAGCTTAAACAATCCTAAGCTAGATAATGTGGTCATATAATATTTTCACATATACTTTTTAGATTATACAATAAAATAGGTTCTTTCACAATTTGTACTTTTTGTTGTTGTTTTATTTGGTGCTAATAAGCAAATTAGAGAGTTTATTGTCAAAGTTTTTGACTTAGCCTTCTTGTTGTCATTAGAGATTAAAAAGAGCTCCAGTGTGCTTAGAAACAGCCAAAATTATGTCTTTTTCCATGGCTTTAACATGGTTAACTCTTGGACCCATAAAAAAAAACTCACATACTTTAAAACAAGACCTTTTGAATTTGCTTGGTGATGCATCATGTGAATAGAAAAATATATTATTTCAAATGGCTCACCCTTTTTCATCAACACCCCAGTAAAAATGAGTAAGATATAAAGTACATACCATCATGTCCTGCCTCAGTATGGGCAACTTCACTTTTAAGTTTCTCTTTTGGTAATCTCCTTGAGCAACTTCAAGATATTTCTGTTAAATTTGAGTTTCATGCTGACTAACTTATTTGGATAATTCATCCTGATATTATTGAGTTTAAAAAATCCTAAAGGACTCCTAGTACAAGCTACTTTGTGAGATGAAGGCCTAGGATACTGCTCCTCACTGCTTTAGGGCTGCATAAATCTGAGCACTTCCAAATGTGGACCTAACCACAATTAGGTGTAGCTCTCACTAACCCAAAACTGACATATGCCTGCCTTGTAAAAGTACTGGGCAGACCGTCTGCACCAGCCAGGACAGGCATTATGCCTCTCATCTTCCTTGTGGGAGACAAGGCTCAATGACCTCCAGGTTTATAGCCCCTGAGGAGATAGAAGCCAAAGCCCTCCCCTTCATCACCTGTTTTTATGGCAGAGTTATACTTTCTGGCCACTTTTTGTCCAGGAAACCTTATGTCCTTTCAGATCATGCATAAATTTTTTTGTATGATTACTTTTTCCACCAGTCAGCCAATGCTGAACTAGCAACTAGCTAAGCTTCAGGACAACTTAGCAAACTTTGGCAAAATTGTAGGCAGGTGCTCCAAATTGCAGCCAACCAGAATTTCTCCTTTCTTGTCCTGTGGTCCAAACTTATGTAATTTTAGCTCATGAGAAAGCCATTTGATAGGCATCATGCCCAACTCATACTCCAACATTCCTGTCCATATTCTCCCATCAAAAGTGTAGACACCCACAAGAATAGGTGGCACAGTTATTACTAACACTACATAATTTTATCAGGCCACTACAGGATCTGATTAGTACACTTCTAGGTTTTGTTGTTTGCTACTCACCCATGTTTCTATGGGCTTTTTCCAGTTGTGCCATGAGGAGGCCCCAGCTAACCTCATCTAGCTCAACTCATCCTGATATCTTTCAAAAAGTAAACCTTTTATTTACATCCATGATCAGTGCTAACATTTTAGGAAATGTGGCTTCTCTTATGTATAATGCCTTAAAAGCTGACATGCCAATAGTCCTGTGTTAACTTATCTGGTATGTAAACAAGGATGAAGGCAGCAAGATACCCATTTAGAAGTGTAGTCAGTAGCTATCTTATAGGGGTTTAATGCTTGAATCACATTTACTTGTTCTACAATTACATTACTTAAGAAATAAGAGTTAGGTTATAAGCTGCTGTCTGGCTCTCACTAAAATAATTATATATCTTACAACGTCTAATAAAGTTCCTCCTCTTATATGTAGAGCAATATGTTGTGAAGTTCTCAACTAATTGGTTAATCTTTACTTGGAAAGGAACCTTTATAAATAATAAACAATTATGCTATGATGAGTTTATCAAGGAATTTATCTGCTAATTAGTAACCGATGACTCTTATCTATAGTTATAAGTAACCAAAATTTTTATAAATAATAAAGTTCCTTTTATAACTTATGATCACAATATTTTTACTAGTAAGTCTAACACAATAAGGGGCCATACATTTTTATTTTGTTGGTGTCAAATAAAACAAAGAATAAAAATTTCTGACATGGTGCTGCAGCAGCAAGCGTAAGCAGCTATATCAAATGAGGAATAGGGTAAGGGAGATCTTTTTCTGGTAAAGATCTGAGAATATGCTGGTAGCAGAGTTAATGGAAGTTGGAGCGCTGGCAATTTTTGCAGAATTTATAGAGTAAAATTATTTTACTGAGGATGCATGTAATGTGCAAGCATCTTGATTTTACTGGAAAATCTTACATTTAGCACATTATAATAAGTGTTGGAAAACAAGCAAAACTCTTGAGTTTTTTGGTGGTTCTGTGGGAAGTGGAAATTGTACAGTGCCAACTTATACACTTCTGTATATGATCAACCCTTAGAAATTAAAGCTCCTCAATTTTGTCTTTGGCCTATACTATAAAGTTGGCCAAAAACTTGGACAGAAAATTTTGTTGCAAAGTGGTATCATGGCCATGTGGAGGGCTTGAAGAAGGAGGTTGTTGGTGAGGACAGCCATCTTTTCAATGGGCATTTAATGGTGGGGCTTGCGCATGGGAAGTCCTTTTTAGGTGAAGAAGTGGTGCTGAGGAGCAAGATTAAAAGGTGGAATAAAAAGGCATATAAAATAAGGGTTTATATTATAAGCTTGCTCAGATTCATCTACCCAGTCAAAAGATTTGGTAAATTGAAGATGTAAATTGGGGTCAGCAATGAGAAATGATTATATAGCAGGAGCAGCTGGCCTACAAAGCGTTGACTAATAAATAATTAGTACCAGAGCTACAATATGCTATAAAAATTGGTCAAGAAGTCTTATTATTATTGACTGGTGCTGATAAGCTGCATATACAGAGTTTAAGTGAGTGTGAAGGAGCTTTAGTAACATAAAAATTTCTGCAAGGGTGGCAACAAGGCAATTGCTGGATGGAGGAGGGGTAAAGATTTATAAACTGAGAGAGAAGGGTGCAAACGCTTGATAAATTAAGCCATTCACACAGGGTATAAAATGCAGACATCCTTGCCATGGGCTTTAAATGGATAGTTAGGGGGTGGAGCAGATCACAATGCAGGGCCTGATAGCAATGTAATTACTTAGTGAAATGGTTGAATTATCACAAAGGAATGAGGTCCTGCAAGGCTGCTTGCTCTACTAGGAACAATAAACTGCAGGATGGGTCAGTGCTGTAAATAAAAAGCCAACCATGCTTAAGCATAGCTGCTCAGGGTAAAGATGGATAAAATTTAGCAAACTAAACCACTAAAGTAGCCTCTTATGCCACTCAAGTGCAAGTAATGGAGATGAGTGGATTTTAAATATTTAGCAATATTGCCACAACTATGGTGTGGGCTTTACAAGAGAATCCAAGGTTAAAGTACCCCTTGAGGGGAGAAAATAAATAAACCCAGCAGGTTTAAGAACTGCCTTAGAAGTTTCATTAATGTCTGCACCTTCTTATGGGAAGAGGTTCTTATACTCAACCTGAAGGCCAAAGTGCAGATTACTCCAGAGGAGCATCAGGGGGCTTTGAAGCACCACCTGGGAGCATTTGAGGAGGTTGGCAAGGCCAAAGGGGACAAAGTGACTGGGGATTTTTATGGGATAAATGAGCCAGCCCAGTCACACTTTAGGCAGTATTTATTTATGAGCGTCTCCATGGCTGTGTGGATGGCTTGGTGGAGGTCAAAAGACATAAGGAGGTGGCGCACCACCTCCCTACATGGTGTGTCAAGAGAGTATCAAAAACTCTCCAGTTTCCAGATTGGCAGTGCATGAAGCACTGGGCCAAAGCAAAGGAATTCATCATCAGTGAACATAAAAATAGCCCAGCAGAGGGAGCTGGAGCTAAGAAGACATAGGGTGAGGGTGTTGAGCAATGTGAAAGTAATAATAACTTGAGCATTCTTAAAACTTGGCCATGGACCAGAGGACTGTTTTTAACCAAGTTTGGTACAGAGGTGGAATGCACTGGTGACCAGGTTTAGAGGGAACCTGGTAGGGCCAGCGGTATACCTGAGGCTGTGATAATTTAAAATAAAACCAATCAGCTGACACATTAAAAAACCTCCTTAAAGTGGTCCGCGCACAGGTGCACCCAAATCAACATATATAAAAAGTGTAACATGACTAAAGGATTTATTTGAGAAGATGACCAACAAGAAACATTAGCCTTGAGCAAAGACACTTAAGTCAACTTGGGTAATTTTGGATCAGCAAAAGTGATACCAAGCCTTGATGCATCATTAGGTGCATAATTTCATCTAAAAGGGTCATATACCTCAAAATCAAGTTTATTCAAGTAATTGACTAGATTTGAACCTGACCTGAGCTCACAAGTTTTGTAAATGGAACAAGTTTAAAACCCCCATTCCCCAATTAACCAAATTGACCCATCATCTTTTAATTAAAACTTGGTCATTTTAGCCCTAGAGCTGAAACAGGGTGCTGAGCTTTAGGCACCTCACTTGTACCAACCTGGGTGTACCTAGCCTGTACCCAGCGTTGATCCAAAGTGTGCTTGAGATCAGAAAGGCCCTGAATTTTCACCTTCTGGACCTCCTGCCATCCAGCCTTATCCCTGCAGTTGGTGCCCTCTATAAAGGTCATAAAACATGGCATGGTCACATTATACGTTGATGGTATTGACATTTGAGCCTCATTTTGGAATGACAGTAAAAGTTGTATTAAACTAAAAAATTGAGTTATATATAATAAACTGAAGTGAAAGAAAGATATTCTGAACGCAATATTAAGATGACCATAAGTGAGAAAAATTTATGGACGTTTTATACCCTTTGGATTATTAAAAAAATTGATAGAAAAAAAATGGCCAATCCATTAGTGATGCCACAAATGATGACTAAATTTCTGATACTCCATATGAGAAAATTTTAATCATTAGAGCACCATTTTGCAGCCTAGAACTATCAAATCAGGTGAACATTCAATTTCTGAGAAGCAAGCTTTGACATCCAAAGAGCCACATGTACCTATAGAGTCACATGGAGCCTCAGGACAACTAACACTAAGAAATAAACCATGGGATCCACAGAACAATTTAAATCTAAACCATGAATGTAAGTCTTGAGGCAGCAGCCTTCCAGTTTAAAAAAAGTTTCTCTTTTATAAAAAAGGTAAATTGACAACCTCTGGCACTCCTGCTTTGCATCAAGGAAATTTTGCCCACATGGTTGACAAATGCTGGGTCTGAGCTCTCTTAGTGAAGGGGCCAAGGCTACCTTGCCCTGTGCCAACTCTGCGCTTGAGTCAAACTTACCTTAAGATCTCACTTGTGCTAAAAGATATCTCAACTTTTGGAGATGGGGCACAGAGCTAGGACCACCAAACCCTCATGATCACCCAACTTCAAGACATCAGTGGCTGAGAAATCCCTCACTACCAATATTAATCCTTCACTACAGAAAGTTCCACATTCCTGAAGCAGTTATAAGGTAGGCAAAGCTACCAAAATGAAGATTAAGAGAATTCTCTTGCCTTGGCAGCCATTCTTATCGTCAACTTAAATTTCAATTGCCCCTCAACCTCAGGATGCAGCCAATGATTGACTAGCTAAAGTCTGGGGTCCACCATCAAGTCCATTATCTGTATAATTATGTTCTCTGTATCAATCTGTTTTGTGTATCAAATCTGTCATCTGCATGGATTCTATTCATTGCCTTTATCCATTCTCCATTTGAGCTGGTTGCCTTGATTCAAAATTTGTAATAACTTGGCCCAACTTTTTAAATAAGTAATTTATTTTCTAGAAAATCTAAGCAAAATATGTATTACAGCCTTACAGAAAAGCATTTAGCCTAATATAAAAAACTTATTTCTCTGCTTCCAAAATATAAAAGGATTGTAAGTACTCATCATTCTTTTGCTTTGATCACTATTTTATTAAATTTAAATATTAGAGAGCTTTTATGTTAAACAAACTTTCCATACTTCACCACTTTGAGCCTATGTTAACACAATTAATACCTGGTTCCCCAAAAGGGGTCGAGTGTACTGCCTCCTAGTATTTATTAGCTGCTACCAAAACATGCCCAGGCTAGCCCAGCTATCCCCCTAAATGCTTTCAGTCACTACATTCCGCCTCAGTACCTACCCACCATCTTGTATGTTCCCATGTGGTGCTTTAAAGCCCTTTGTGCTCCCTCAGAGCAGACTACCTTTTGGCCTTCAATTTAAAAATGGGAACCTCTTACACTACATGGGCAAGGTCAGTGTAAGGATTCTTATCTGAATCAGGGTTTTGTGTGTGTTGGATAAAGGAAATTAAATCCAAGCTTATAAAATAGACAAAATTATTAATAAGATTTTTCAAACCAAAACTCAAAACCTTTTAATAATGGAGACAATTATTGACTAAATTTAAGACCTCTTATTATCAGGGACAAAGCCCAACTGAACAATTTATAATCATTCATCCAAAACCCCCTAATATTGAGGTTTAAACCCAATCTATGCAGTAATCAAATCTTTTTTGACATATGTAACCAGCATGCCACAGAATCCCCAGTTAGTAGTGTTTATAAGTTTTAGCTATAAATGCTTGGAGATTACTAAGAAAAAACCTGACTTTTCATGTAATGATGTTTTTGAGTAAAAAACTTTACTCTCTTTTTTGCCACAACAATTTGGCCTACCTCTACTCTTTTAGGGATGAACCCAAAGTTAGGATTTACCACTTAAGGAACTTTATCTTAAGTGAAAATTTTTTGGTAAAGAAAGTAAAACTTATAATCCAGCACCCAGGAAGTTTAGGTCTCCTGGCCTTAAAAAAGGAAAGTAGTTAAAACCCCTTTTCCCTGACAAAACTGGTGCTCCCTGCCAGATACTCTTAAATCACAGTGAAACTATTATTACAATTAATAATATGATATGGTTTCAGATCCCTCTTTAGATTAGGCACACCTTAAGCTCTTGGAAAATTTACTTGCTGTAATATGTAGGTTGAAGTAAAAAATGCTCACCATTGAGCAACACCAACTCAAACTTTAAGATGTAACTACCAAGTTAAAAAATGAAAGTTGGCAGTTAACTCCACTCATTGCCACAAAAATTCATACATTGTGCTGCCCATGATCAGGTAGAATCAATAATTAAAGAATCAATGACTTTCTAAAGCATCGGATGCTCTCCGTCCTCACAAATATTCCAGCCATAGCAGTTCCTCTTTAGGGAAATTCTCACCCCTAGTTTCAGTTCATGCCATTTGGCCTTTAACCCCCCAGTATCACATATAAACCTTTGTTCAAAGAGAAGTATATCCCAAATGAAGGGAGCATATTCTCTTTCCTATTTTGCTTTAAAAATTCTATGGAAGAAGCCACTGACACCCAACAGCTTAAACACCTAACCAACTGTCTTAGTCACATTGTCAAGACATTATGGTACCTCATCTAATGCATTGCCATACTTGGAATGAGGCCAAGCCTGCCTTGCTTCAAGATTTTAGGAGCGACCTAAAAAATATATAACTAAAAAAATGAAGTTTTATGGGAATAGGCCTTGATTGGAAGATACAAAAATCAAGTTTGCCCACCATTTTTGCTTCAAAGCTCTAATGTTGGTTTCAGAGAATCATCATACATTGGATGATGCTATCACTGCCTCATTTTTGGCATTAAAGATATACCTAATATTTTACTATATCTTAAACTGGTGAAGTCTAACTTGATGTCCCTCCTCTATAAAAAAGCTATTCCGGAGATTTTTTTTAGTACTAGATGGTCCTTCTTTTTTTTTTTTTTTTTTTTATCTATTCCGGAGATTCCTGCTGAATTACACAAACCTACCAGGCCCCTCGGTTTAACAGTAATAAGCCATGGCCCCATGTGTTAGCGGTTACACCCCCCAATTTGCCTACCCCTAAATTATTCTGCACTTTTTACAAGAGAAAGAACCATACTGTAAATTGTCATATTTATAAAAACAAAATGTCTAAGATCAAACATATAGGGCAGAAGATTCTCTATGCTGACAACAATAAAGTGCCTCAGATCCTTGTACTAGCTCTAGTTCTAAACCAAGCATATCAGGATGTTTTATGTTAGCTGAACCTGCGAAAATTTATATATCTCGTTCTATTTAAGGAAATAAAGGTCTTCAGCTTTCTTATTTTTATATTGGCCAATTACCCAAAAAGATTTTTGAAGGTCTGTTTTTCTATGGAAAGCCAAGTGCTGGCAGAAAAACCTTTAAACGCATTGAAAAGCCCCAAGTTGGCCTTGGTAAAACCCTCTGCTTGCTTCATATAAATCCTAAAAAGTTTACTAGCCAATAATCCTCAGTTTGGCTCTTTGGTGGTTCAAATAGAGATATTTGTTCATAAGGCTAAAATCTTGGCAATAACAGATACCAGCTCACTGGTTAACAATATATCCTCCCAAATTATCCTGAGAGTAAAAATGGCTCCAGACTTGATTCATGAAGCTGAATATTGGATGGCCAGTAATCAGACAACTAAGGCAAATGGGGCATATTAGATTTGCCCCTCCAAATTGATAACTTCAAATTACTAATCCTTCTATTGCATTAGAAAAATGATAACTACAAGTTGCTTATTGAGGTCCAATTGATGTGGGCCATAATTGCATCATCAGCTATAAAGAGAAATATCTGTCCTTATTAGAATATTGGATACCGTTAATATTTGACCTCCCCATCAAAAATAAAGGAGCTCCAAAAATGTTCTCCTCTGCTCAAATATCTGTCTTTATTTGCACAGTCAAATATTCAGTAATAGGAGAGAAAAAAACTAAGTTACTTCTTGAGACTGTGGATGCTAAATTAGATTGGTGTATCCCCCCTTTAGGTTGGGACCACCTAGTGCTAAAAAAAGAGACTGTAGATGCTAAAGAAGGGATCCCTCTGTATGCCCCCATCCAATTACATTACCCTCTGTATCACAAATTATTGTGGATATAAGTCTTAAGATTCTCACTCCTCCTAATCAAGTTTTGGAGCTAAGTGGACATCCAAACCCTTCAATCAGAGAAGCGTTGAGCTGCCTGGAAATTTCAGATCCTGCATATGGAATCTATATCTCTATCTAATTAGGGAATCTAATGAACCAAACCCTACAAGTCCCTCAGTATGCTCCTATTGCTTACATAAAATTATGCCCCATTTAAATATTTCCATTGTGAGTTGTTTTGGCTCTTTACAAGGCTTGGGATTTGAACTCTTACTCACTATAGCTCTGGTCAAAAGTAGAATTAGGGATAATCTCACCCCCTAACAAACGCCAGAATGTCAAAGACCTCCTTGAGGAGTATTGCAATATTTTTCTTCCAAACTGATAACTTCAGAATAATGTCAGGGGTAATTTACTAAATTAAGACCAAGACTTTACCTCTATTTTAAATCTCACCCATACAGAAAATCTAAAAGTTAAGGAAGCTCAAGTGGCCTTAGAGCTATAGCAACTATTAAAAGTAGGGTAACTTGTACCATCTAAAAGCCTAAGGGCTATCCCCCTCTTATTAATCCAGAAGTATTTTTGCTGCCACATGTTTTATAAATTATCATCTATTCAATTCTGTTACACAAAAAAGATAGATATCCACTGCCACATATAGATGATTTCTTGTGCTTAATGTCAGGTTCCCACCATTTTTGGCTATGTATCTCACCAGTGGGTACTAGGAAAGATGACTTGCCACCTGAAATTTGTGAGTAATGCGCCCTCATTTCAAGCAAGGACTATTTAAACCCACCTAAATGCCACAAGGGTTATATAATGCCCCTGCCATCTTTAAAACATGACATAGATGGACTCAGGCAATTTGAAACGCTCCATTGTGCTAGTTTATCTCTACAATATTACCATTTTTGAGAACCTTCACTGAGCACATAGATAATCTAATATAAGTTTTCTGGCAGTTACAGCAAGCTTTGCAAAACTAAAGCTTTTAAAATGCTCCTTCTTTCATAGTGACATGAGTTTTTTTGGGTCATAAGGTAGGTAAAGCCATAATATCTAAATGGATGACAAGGTCCTGGCCATTTCTAAGATGTCCTTTCCTAAATCTCTACATGAAGTACATGTTTTTTGGGGATGGTAAGATATTATCGCCTGTTTATTCTCTATTTTGCTGATACCTATGAGCCTCTAGTATATTTTTTGAAAAATGATATACCCTTCTAATGGAAAGAAGAGCAACAACAGGCCTCTGACCTACTATGCATAGCTCTTTCTCGTTTGCCAATAATTATACATCCTAATTTTGATAATCCATTTCTAATTTTTTCTTATGCTGATAATATAGCTATTGGAGCTATATTATCTCTGCATATAGAAAACTTAGTGGACCATTCCATCGCCTACTATAGCAAAACCTTAAGTAGAGTCAAATGCAACTGTAGCAATACAGAATGCAAATCTTGATAGTACTATTGGCTATTAAGCATTTCCAACCCTATTTATATGAGGTCATTTTGCTTTAAATACTGAACATGCTTCTTTGAAATGGCTGCAACAAATGAAGGATCCTCATAGAGGTTAGCCCATGGGCGCTAAAACTTCAAAATAACGATTTTTCTTTATTGAATGACCAGGGCCCATCCACCAAAACATGGCTTGCTTATTCAGACTTCACATATTAACTTTAACCAATCCTGAGGAGGATTGAATCTACATTCTCTTAACTTAATCATATTTATGGAAGATGAATCCTTAACCATTCAAAAAGGATTAACAGAAAATTGCAAATTTTTCAAGTAGTAATGGCAAACTGTAAAATTTTTATCTTAAAAATGATTGCCCTATATATGATCTTCAGATCAAACCAATATCATATTAGAGGGACAAAGCAAGTTGGCCGTAGCTATTTTAGAAAAACTTACCAGTGGCTCAAAACCTAAGGTTATTGGGAAGGAATGCTGGTTTCAACCCAGGATGTATGAGAGATCTGTCTGGTATTAAAAGTCAAGCTGGACCTAGTCCCTGTTCTCAACATCCAGTGGTTCCACCCTGTGAACCCTTCCATACTATTAGTATTGATGTGGGACCATTTTATGAGCCTTTATTGGTCATCAGTTCTCCTCCTGACCAAGGATTATTTGACTAAGAGGATTGAAGCTAATTATTGCTACCATCCACTTTAGGAAAAGCTACTGCCACGTTTTTATGTAATCAGATTATCGCTCAGCTTGGGTGCCCTAATTTAATTCTCCCCAATAATAATCATAATTCTTAATTGTCAATGTTATATGATTTAACTAAATTAACTGGATCCACTCAGGTATTTTCCAATCCATACCATCCTGCAACTAATGGAATGGTAGAGCATGCAACTGTTACACTAACTGCAACTTTTGGGAAAATGACCAAATATGACCCTCTCCATTAGCCCAATAAATGCCTAGTGCAATTCTGGCTTATAGATTAAGATATCATCAAATTATTAAGATGTATTCCTTTTAAGCGTTGTATCAAAAAATCCAGAAGCCCTCTAAAGTGCAGGCTATTTTAGATCAAGCTTCTTTCAAAGCTCCCAAAATTACTATGCAAGGCATCACCAATGAGATAATTTGACTACAGGTTCTGGCTTCTGTGAACTTATATGCTACCACTAATAGATAAACTAATTGATTAAATGACAAGCATAAACATCTGAACACCTTCCAACCAGGTGATCTAGTCCTTTTCTACCATCATTGGACTGAGGTTGTGATAAAACTTAGGAACCAAATGGTTAGGGTCTACAAAGCTATGTATAAATGGGGTAATGAACGCTCAATTGTGGAGGTCGCTCAGGGCACCATGGTGAATCACTTAGACAGTCAAGTCCTCTAGCCATTCCCCCCTTCTGTGCCAAGGTATAGAGGGGTGTGTGGTCAGGATTTTACCAAAATCAGGAATTCATGTGTGTCAGTTGAAGAAAAATTAAACCCAGATTGATGAAATAGACAAAACTACCTTTAGGGATAATCCCTTAATAAATCTAATATCTCTTGATACTAGGAATAATCCCTGACTAAATTAAAACTTTCTGATTTTGGGGACCAACCCCAACCGATGTGATTAAATAACACTCACCCAAACCCCCCTAATATTGGGTTTTTAAACCCAATCTATGCAGCGATCAAATCCTGTTTAACATATGTGACCACATGCTGCAGAATCCCTGATTGGTAATAAGTACAGATCTTAGTTTGAAACGCTTATAAATTTTTCAAGAATTACTCTTTGATCTCTTTAAAATGATGTTCTAGGAAAATAATTTTACTCCTTTTTCTCATAATAAATTGCTTACCTCTATTCACTAGTAATGAAAACACAGTTAGGGTTTACCGCTCTAGGAACTTTATCCTGAGTGAGGAATTTTTGGCCAATGAAAGCAAAACTTATAATCCAGCACCCAGGAACTTTGGGTCTCCTGACCTTAAAAATAATGAACAAGTGATTTACAACACCTTTGTCCCACCAACAGCTATCTTCAAGGTGGCCACCGCAGTATATAAGACCACCATATTCATATATTTTTGCTGACTAGATAAGTACTTTTAACATGTCTTCTCTTGCAAAGTTCATGCCATGGTGGCAGCACAGCTGCCTTTAATCTATATAAATACAACCATCTCTGTCATTTAAAATTAGCTGCTAGATGAGGCCACACTTGTAGTGCATTTTGCTGTCTTTCTTTCACACCACATTCTCCAAATGCCTCTGCCACAAACTCATGAAGAGCTTGGCTGCCTATGGTGCAGACTCTACATTGCGGTTTGTGTACCCAATAGCGTTATCTTCCAGGGCCTCAAACATTTTCAATGATCTTCCCTTTCCATTGTGACACCCACCTTGTTTTACTCTCTCTGACCTAACAAGATCTGCCCCTGATTATCCTTTCTGGGCACAAATAAAAATGGCCGTGCTTTCTGTCGCTTGTGTTTCAGGCTAAACCACTCAAGATGCAAGGCTCTTTATTTGCTACTCCAAATCCTCTTCTCAGCCCTCATCAGATAGTCATTCTGCCCTGATGGAGCAAGGTTTTTTTGAATGGGTTTTAATTCTCACCCACCTTCATCCACTGTGGCCGCTGCTCCCACAGCACTGTCCAAACAGACTTTGATCTCCCAAAATTTTCCCAAGAAGATTTCAGCTCAAGACCATCTAGTACTAAAAAAAAAAAAAAGATTTCAGCTCAAGCATCTAGAACTAAAAAAAAAGATTTCAGCTCAAGCACTGATAGAGTTGGCATGATCAGTTGTAAGCAGCTAATCAGCTCCAGCCACCCAACCAACTCCAGTTGCTGTCCCAGCGCTGGCCAAACCTAATTTATTTATTATTCAAAAATGTATTGATTATGGAGAAAGGGTTTACAAAATAGCCCTGACTTAAACAGGCTTAATTTTTCACACACCCCAATATGCCTTCCTGCCGCCATCTACATTCCTTTAACAACTTTACAAGTTTACTATATGCATAAAAAGGCAATCAAAGAAGCATCTGTCTCTGCCAACTTCCTCCTTCGCAAACTCTCTATGTGGAGATTGTGCCACTGTGCATAAAAATTCCCCCCTAATTTCTTCTCATGATTTCCCTGATAATATTAAGTATGATATTAAACTTGCTTTTGGTTGAGACATACGGTAATAACATGTCATTATCTTCATACCTTACTTTAACTATCCCCAACCTAGCAACGCATCAACTTATTTGTATGCCAAAACTTATCACCTTTATTGAGCACCAACTTGCTCAATATATCAATAAAACGTACGCCACTGGCCTCATAGACAAAAAATAAGATTTACCTTTATTTTCTTCTCCTCCATGCCGCTGAAGCTCCAACCCCCATTTTGTTTGCCATTTCCCACTAAATGAAGTAATTGGTACTGGACAAAGATCCCCCTAACCCCAAGATCTCTTTCAATATAGATGCTTAAGCTCTAGTCTAAAACAAAATATTTAAGATTTTTTCTCAATTTTTAAAATAGCTCATTAAATAAAAATGTGAATGAAACCCTATCTGGGGTTGAGTTATGCTAATACTAAAAATAATATAAGGATTGTTAAGCAGTAGAATCAGCACTGGTTTATTGTCTCAATTTCCACAAGATAAACTTAAAATTTTCTCCCACCACAAATTAAGTTTTCTGTTTTAAAACTTCCCTCTTTACCCAGTAGACCAAGTCTCAGTGCAATCTGAGGAGAGCAACTATCTGAAAAACCCAGTACAGTGGAGTCTTCTGATCTGGCTCTTCTTCTGGCGGCCTGCAAATTTTCTCCTGAGCACAAGAACTTACTATATCTGCGGCCTTAATACCAACAACTATCTGGTATATCAAGCTTTCTGCGCAATACAGACTAACCTCTTGCCTGAGGGGTCTATATCTATAGTCAATAGTACTGAAGGCATACAACTGCTAAACTCTGAGATGTTTTCAACCTCCCAGCACCTCCCTCCATCTGAGATTACCCAATTAGACCTTTGGTTGCCCTCACAACTACTTCTTAATATTTTTATAAGGCCTGAATATATTTTGAACGCTTATTTCCTCACCTCTACTCTATATAGTCGCTTAATCAAGTCATCTTATAATTGTCTCTTAGCATGCTGGGTTTTCTTGTGGTTTATTGCGAACCTAAGCTTGCAGCCTGTCAACTTTTCTTAGCTGTTTTTCTGACATAGAAGGTCTACCAGATAAGAGAATTTAGACTCTGATAATTCCAAAATCTGAGTGAAATACAATAATTGCTTATTGAGGTGCATCTGAGAATTTTTTAGATTATTCTAGTGTCCTATCATCCCTGCTCAGACCTTCCCCTTATTACTATATAAGATCTATATCTTTAATAAACAGATTTCATTATCATAAAGAACTATTTTGGTTTGTTTATCTTATTTTCAAATTAAAATAGTTTTTTAATCACGTAAGTGAAACATTCAGAAGGTTCAGACTAATCCTAGTTGTCAAGTAAAAGTTGAAAGGAGTCCTAGTGTTCTTAAGAGTAGATATCATAAAATTATTATCCAAGGCTTCAACATGTTTAAACAAACTTTAAGTATAAATAAAATACTTATACAATGATAAATACCTTTAAATGGCCTGACGCCGCACCCTCAGTATAATTAAGGATGCTATTGTTGACTGTCCACAGCAAACCATCAGTACTATATGAGTAAGATTACTGGTTTACAAAATATTATACTTAAAAGCATCTATGTTGGATGATAACATATTAATATTTTTGCAGTAACTTTTAAAATATATACATTACCTTAATTGCTTCTTCTCACTTAGTGAAGTAGTTGATAGCAACAATTATAAGCTGAATATCACTGAAAGTCCTTGAGTAAATTCTTAAACCGTTGACAGAGACATTTTGAAATGGTTTAGAATGAGAGGCAGGCTAAAATTCAACTTACTTTAGATTTAGTGCACTAATCACATTTAACACTGAGTTCAAGTATCTTAAGGCTATTGTTTAACATTGTATCTGTTATAATTTCTTTCAGATAATGATAGTAATTCTATAGTATTCCATTTCCACTTGCTATTGTCCTCCCATAAAGATATCTATATGTTCACTTAGCTCACACAAAACAGTAATTTGTACTTTTGTACTTTTCAAACTGTTCAAATCTTATCTTGTTTATCTTAAATACCTCTTCAAGGTCTCCTTTAGTGATCATATTCTTCTTCACATTTTCTATCTGGTCTTTAAATTTATCTCATAGATAATATCACTTTTGTGTGCCTGTATATGAAAGACTGGTAATTGAGACAAGCATTCTCTTTTTATTTGAGGTACGCTAACCAGGGGATGGATAGTACCGAATCACAACACCCAAAATGACAAAATGAAACTACTAATCAAGTGGGAAGCAGAAACTGCTGACTCACCATGGCAGAGGGTGAGGAGGGGTCAGGGGGTTGGTTTTCAGAAAGACCCACCTCGATCATGGGATGTTGGTTACAGTACCGGATCAGAGCAGAGAGCCAGGGTGTTGGGGCATCTGCATAGTGGGGGTGGAGGTCAGCGTAGTAAGAGTTTTCCACTTCCTCATCAAGATAATGATGGGAGAGTGATTCAACAAAAGCTGCGAGGAGAATTTCTGCTTCTTTGCGGGCTTCAGGAAGTTGGGTGAAAAGGGAGATACTGTGGCAGGTGATTTTGGCTGAGGGGTTAATGAAGCAAGCGTTGCGACATTCATAACAGCGATTTCAGCATCATCAATTAGTTTGCAGATGTCACTGCAGGGAGATTCAGGGAAGTTGGGGGGAAGAAGAGGGTGGGCAGGCCATGCTGGAGCTGAGCCACTGACTGGGTCACCGCGGTGCGTAGTTTCCGGGCACTGAGACAAGCATTCTGCGTCCAGAAGCTTTTTTCCAGCATGGTGAACGATCTCAAAATATAACCTTTCACAGAACTTAAATCTTGCAATGGCACATTGAGTCCGTAATATTTTTAACCATATAGAGGGAAGCATGGTCAATTTTTATCTTCAAATGTAATCCATAAATATATGATTGAAAGTATAAACAGCTCGAATCATAGCTAGACATACATGTTCATGATTTTATAATTTTTCTCAGCTTTGGTAAACATTCTTAAGTGGAATTATATAAGGCGATCCACTTCATCCTCCTTAATTATGCTAGGATGGACCCTTCCAGCATTTCTTTCATCTATATATAGACATAAAGTCTTTGTAAAGCCCATACATATATTTAGATAAGTGCTTCTTTTTATAGCTGTATATGTATAAATGATATCGACTTTTTCTTGTCCCCTAGAAATCAGTATATCTTTGTTCAAAACTGGTGAGGGGATCTGCAATGTCTGCAAAATTTGGTATTAATGACATTAGTATTATATAATACTAAAAACACTTAGAAATTTCCAATAAAATTTAGTGAACTTTTCTTGGTTATTGCTTAAACTTAACTTTGCTGAAATTTAATTCCACTTTTGTTTACTTGTGATTAGAGAACAATAAATGACTCTTTAAATAAACAGAATTGCTCCTCTTTAACTTCCAAATTATTCTGGATCAACTGAAAAGCACTTTGTTCAGGTGTTTGAGATGATCCTTGCGTGTTATGTTGATTTTTGGTTTATTTCTTAAATAGATAAGCATACTTGACACAATCAGGTCTCTGTAATCTGTAATAAGTTGTTAGAAAGTAGCTAGGGCGGTGCACAGATTCTAAGACAAGGGTGTTGACTCTTAAAGACTTAATTGGTTACTAGAGCGCACTACTTCTGCTTCTCTGTAAAAAATTCATTTGGAAAAATCCACCGTTCAAGTATATCACAGAAAAGTACCGTGAACCTCCAACTTATTTTCGAGGCATTATGATCATGAGGTAAAGAGTTTGGATCCTTCTGGTCATGATGGCTAACCTTAGATAGTCTATTACTATCTTGTAAGTCCCATCCTTCTTTTGAATTAATATTAGAGGTGACATCCAATGACTCCTAAATGTAGTATCAACCTAATATAAAAAGCTGCTGCAATTTCTTAAGGTAATCTTCTCTTCAATCTAGTACTGTCAATAAGTTTTAGACAAGGATTTTATGGTACATAAGGTATAAAACCAATATATTTCCCCCATGAAAAAAACCTAGCCATTTGGTCCAGTACTAAAATTGTGCTCATACCAATATAAAAGTTTTTTGTTCACATTCTTCTTTTTTACTTTACTAAGTAACACAATCTTTTCAACGCTATCTAACTCCTAATGTGCCTAAAATGGCATACCAATAAAAATTACCTTTATATATATTTTGCCCCTCTTGACCTGTACAAATTCATGGTAATGGTTCTTAGGAGAACTCTAATTGCACTTGTAACAGGTTTTATAGAATCTTGGTATCACTTGAGGTTCTTGATCTCTAACTCCATCATAATAGTATATTTCGTGCATTAGTTATTCCAGTATATCCACGCTAATTCTAAAAAGCATTATTTTCTGTTCTTTACAAAAAAATCCATATATTTACTGGCATACAAGGGTGGTCCTGACACACCTTTGATAGATATAGTTGTTTAGTTCCTTTAGTATTTAAAGTTATGGTTGGCTAAATAGATTAATATCATTAAATAAAATGACAAAACATTTCTTCCACCACTTCTTCTCCTCAAACTGGAATAGTTCTGACATTTGGTAGTTGGTAGAATAAACAAACTCTGATTAAAATCAACGATTCCTAAAGTCTATTAAAACAGCTTAACTTGGAGGAAATTATAACGGTAATTTTCAAGAACTGCATCTATGAAAGATATTACAATGCATCTACTTAGTAAAAGGTGAATTGAATATGCCATAAAGGCTTTAGTTGATTCACATCTGGCATTTTTTACCTCTTCACTATAGGATCAATATCTGGTGCAAACTTCAATTTACTCATAAGTTTTGACAATATGATGAATACAGTTGCAATTTTACACTATATAAATGTAATCAGATCTTGTAAATTGTTACTTTCAATTAAGTTATTTTTTAGTTGAAATGCATGTAAGAAGTTTTTCTGATTGTTTGATAGTTTTAAAATCTTTTGTATGCCCACATTATCCAGCTGTAACAGGTACCTATTTTTAATTTTTTTATATTACTTTTAGTAGCTTAATAATAATTACCTATATCGGCTGTTTAATTTCCATTAAATTTTATAATCAATAGTTATTGTTCATAATGGTTCGTCAACTAAGCATTAGTTAAGTATTCATATCAGGATTTGATTCCAAACTTGATGCTGATTAATAGCTTGTTTGGAGCGATTGTCAGGAAAATAATATACTAATTTGGTTGCTGTCTGAATAATCTGCAATTTATTTCCTTATGTAGGTTTTTTTACTGGCCCTCAATTGATGGTTTAATTGTTAGTGTTACTAAAGCATTGATAAAGCTTTTCATGACATTAACTTATTGGTTAACCTAGGTAATGTGGTCTACAGTAACTGAATAATTTGTCTCATTACTAATCACAGCGTTAGCATATAAAGGTTATCAACCGTGAGCTGATTAAAGGCATTGTGGCATGCTATTTTGTAAACAACCCAGAAGGGTAATTATCTAATGAGCAATAGAACTGACAATATGATGATTGTCATTGCTGACTAGTTGGATAAAGAAATAGTAGGATAATCATTACAATATTTTCTTTAAGGTTATGTTTATTTGGCAATGTCTGCTATTATTTATTAAGGTGCCAACTAAAGAGTTGAGCACCAAACTACCTTAGTTTAAACCCCTCTTTATAGTAAATGCAGGTGTTATGGAAAATACTAAGAGTATACTGGAGAGTAATTTCTTAATCTCCAGAAAGAACCTGCCAGAAGTCACAGATTCGGTGCATCATGAAACTGGTAGATCCTCAACCTCTGGTAGAAACAAGGAAATACCAATTGAAGGTCAAGAATTATTAAACCAAGATGAGTTTAGCTCCAAAAATAGAAATATTTGTTGAGTAACATCAAGAAGGAACAGAATGATTTAGATGCTGAACGGTGCACCAAAAAGGAAAACAACCAAAAACAAAAGTAAAATGGTGCCATCAAGCAACCAGAAAATTAAGTCTACTAATGGTAATGAATTTTGAACTCCACCAAAGTGCACAGGAGCCACAGAATCAACGATCCTGATACCAAAGGCTCCACACACCGCTACAGTGCATGAATTAAGGAAACTTGAGTAAATGGATGCCCAAGAGAGAACTCAATGTGAGAAGAGACTGTTCCGAGGTTCCTGAAGAAGATACAATATCTTCCTAATCCACTATTCAATTATCCACTCAGTTTATTTTACATCCTGATTCTTTAGTATTTAGTATAAAAATACTAAATTTTTATCTTAAATAAACAGTATTTTTTACAGAATCTTAAGTTTGTCCTTTAACTAAAGTGATCACCAGTAACTAGTCTGGGATTGACCTGATTTGAAGAAGACACTCGATTTTGAGAAGGACTCCTTGTAAGGTTAGGCTTGCAAGAAAAGAGGTTGAGATAAGTTCCGTTGGGTCAAGAGAAAATTCCAACGTACACAGGATATATCGTAAAGAAGATGCACAGTTGGCGTGCGAGTGTCAAGTTTACAGCTCTCCCAGAAAGTTTAAGCTGAGTTGGTTAGTGTCAAATCTGTGCAATCGATTACCCTTTTCAACGCCTCAAGTTCAAAAGCCCCAGAGTTAAGCGAGTAGAACCCAAGGCGGTTAGACCAATGCTCACTACAGGGGTGACACCAACCACACAGTTAAGAAGAAAAAGTTCAGGGCAAACAGAAATGCCTAGTATTGAGACCATGAAGATATACCATGGTGAAGAAGCAGCAGGAAACCTATCCCCAACTGAAAAAGAGATGACTGAGGCAAGGCTGAAAGCGTTGGAAAAAGAAGTAGTGGGGTTAAGATTGTACCTAGATCAGGTTTCAGACACTGCTTGACGGGCTCAAGTGGCTACTACCCCAGTGTTAGGGCACATACCGTGACTAGAAGAGTTGAAACTAGTATAAAGGAACTTGAGGAACGGGTTCAACGCCTTGAATCAGAAAATGGAATAAATGTACAAATATTGAATGAGTATGGTGAACGTTTAGACCACCATGAGACTATCTTTGATAACATTGATCAAAACTTGGAGAAATTAAGGATCAAATTCAAGTAAAACCGCAGCCTGCTTTAGACCTTTGCTGGACACTTCACGTTTGGAAACGCAAGTGTTAGCTGCACAGGGAGCAACAACTCCATGACATCAGCAAAGTGTTCCAGTAAAGGAAGATCTAA